>VZRJ01001486.1:35743-49986 GCA_013397565.1 Ptilonorhynchus violaceus | reverse complement strand
GCTGCCGCCCCCAGCCCGGCCCTAAACTGGGGCGGGATTTCACGGGGCGGCCGCAGGGCTGTTGCAGTCTGCCTGGCTCGTTAGTGAGGGTCCTTCCAGGAGGCCCTGCGCAGTGGTGTAAACAAAAGAGAAGGACGGAGGGATAACGCATCCGCGACAGCCTCTGTCTCAGGAGGTGTCGTGTGCGCTGTTTTCTTCTGCCTCCTTTTCGGTGGCCAGACTTGGCACATCATGCTTATTACCAAGTAGAGCCTTTATCCCAGGCTGCATTTTCTCCTTCGTGGTATCATGGGAGCACACAGCATCTCATTACAAAATACAACTGTGGTGAGGGGCAGAGATCAGGAGAGGGACAAGAGCAGAGGAAGCATCACCCCCACTGCCTCAGCACCCATATAGTTCTCTCTTGCATAATCTGACGTATGATGATGGCAGAGTAAGAGGGCTGAAAAGACGTGAATTTTCAGTAGAATAGTCCTTCCTCAAGAAATTTTTCTTAAGCCTTCTGTTGAATGAGTTGAGATTATCTTCAGTGTTGCTAGTATCTAGAATGAACAAAATACAATTTTACATTTAAAGAAACAACTTTCTGCATACCTTCAGTATTTGTACTACTCTGAGATTAGTTAATTCTGCTTCTTATATCTTTCCTTGAGCCAGCCCTTTCAGAAGAACCAGTTTTAGACTGTAGCCAGGCCAGGGGTGTCTCTGTGCACAAGCTCATCCCACTCTGTCCTGATGAATGAGTGCCAGGATAGAATTCTTCAGCAATTAACAATCCAGGACTTGAACACAAGCCCATTTTATGAGCCATTTAAGCTAATGAGGAGTCAGTGGTCATTTCCAGCAGGGGCCAAGATGGGTATCTGGTAAATCGATGCATTTAAACCACAGCTCACCTGCCAGACACAGTGCTGTGCAGCTGTGCAGATCCGGATGGCAGCCAGGTCTCAGTGGGTCCCAGATCACACCTGGTTTCCTAAGGACACTTGCAGCACAAGTTAGCGATGGTCTTGCCCAAGTGTAAGTTTGATATAGTTAGTCCTCTTTGTGTAATTCACTATGAGAAGATTTTGTTCTATGGCAGAACAAAAAGCTGCAATTCTTATTTCCATTACTGTGTAAGCAAATGGCACAACCAGTTCTGACTGATGGTAGAGTACATGCTTGGAAGTACTCATTAGCCACAAATCCCATTATATGCATATAGTGGACTTTAAGTTTAGCCTTTGCCCTTCTCTGCTAGGTGGACATATTTGTGTCCTTTCATTAACTCTTTGACAAAATCTTAGAAGTGAGATTCATACATAAGTAGCATGCTCAGAACTTTTACAATTATTTCCAGATACTAGTAGAAATCCACAGGTCGTGGGCACTTTTGGATCAAATATTCTCACATTATAGTACTGCAAAATTTGTGACTGATACGTGTAAATTGCACATAGAGCCATACTGCCTCTCGATATATTGCCAAGATGAGTGCAAAAGACATTCTGTACCAATGACTGATAGCTCTTGTATCCATTCTGTTACATCCCTTATCATTCCATTTAAATAAAGAACTTTATTGACCCCTAGAAACTCCACACAGATTCTTTCCACAGGCAAGACAAGGGATCCCAGCTGACCAAACAATGAGGTGAATGCTTTCTTCATTATTATTGCAGAAGTCTAAGGAATCTTGAACGCGTTCCTTGATTCTTAAAATGTATCACTGCAGGAATCGCTCCTAATCACGTTTAAATTGGAGTCATTTATTAGACTCATTGAGGACTGGGAACTGGGGAGTCAATGGCACTAGGGCAATTGCCACTGCTCAGAATGTGGTTGTATGAACTAGAAACATCTGTACCACAATTAATTAGCTACAGAAATCTCACTTGTCATTTCCCAGCAATCAGACAAAATGTAAAACAGACTTTTCTTTTTCTTTCTTTCCATCACTACTTCTTCTTTTCCTTCTATTGAAACTGCTGGGAAAAAAATTAAACTATGAAACTATTTGTATGATCATTTCATCAGTTCAATAGGAGAAAAAGAAAAATAAATATATGCACGTCACACATATATGCACATATACATAAATGTATCTATATATAATTTGTGTGTAAATGTATAAAAGTTATATAGTATATTAATCCATGTAGGCTATGGCTAAGATGTTAATTAAGGTGACCAGATTTTAGTATTAGAAATTATAGTAGTAGTAGAAGTAGTAGAAGTATTAGAAATTATAACAGAGGCATGATTAATAATATTTACAATAAAAGCTATTAGTGCCACATCTACCA
Organism: Ptilonorhynchus violaceus; assembly: GCA_013397565.1. Lineage (NCBI taxonomy): Eukaryota > Metazoa > Chordata > Aves > Passeriformes > Ptilonorhynchidae > Ptilonorhynchus > Ptilonorhynchus violaceus. The sequence goes on along the minus strand of VZRJ01001486.1, from coordinate 47,695 downwards.
AAACTACAATAGAAATAACAAACACTTTCTTCCTTGTTTTACATTGTATATCTTTGGTTTATTAATTAATTCACAAATTAAATATTAATAAGTCACAAAAAACCATGTCTCACATGTATGCTAACATATCAGTAATAACCATTAATGTATCTCTTTGCCTTCATATTTGTTGTGGTCTGAAATACCCCACAAATTCCATAGCTGGTGGGCTGGTGTTCCATATGCAATTATAGGAGAAATAGTTCAACCAACACACCTGCTTAATTCAAGTGCAAACTTGTGCCTCACCTGCACTCTTTAAACTGGTTGCCCCATATCACTGACATTTCCAGTCTGCCACATTTGTTTTTTAGCCACTAATTTTTATCAAGATGACTTAAAAACCTACTAAGGTATTAGTCTTTTCAACATTACCTCTACATCCCCAGGGTTTAGTTACACCTTCGGCTCTGTGGCAGAAAAGGCTATCGCATCATTTACTTTTATCCATGCTCTTTCTTTTCCTGAGAAAGAAGGTTATGGGAGGATCCTCACAGGGGTTCCTGCCCCTTTTCCATCTCTGCCTCATCAGTTCTGCTCCTGAGACAATTCCCTGGGCAAAACTCAGAGAGAGCAGATCCTGAAGAGGCAACCTTTCCACAGGTGGGGGCAGGAGCTAAGTGCAGCAGGCTAACCAGTGCTGAACAGGGAGGAAGTGACAAGAGCACTCTCATAATGGAGAGACTGAGAAGGATGTGGTTTCATAAAAATCGAGAGTGCTTGGGATCAAGCCAGTTAGAAAGAAGTGGTGTGCACGCAAGCCCAGAGCATCTGCTCTCCATGAAATATGCAAAGAGGAGGAGAAAAGAAAAAGACTTCCTTTAACAAGAAGCAAAGCTATCCAGGATAAAATACCAAACCTCAGCTTAATACCTGTCGATGGCAACACTTGTATCTTCAGACAGTACTATGAACATATGTGTCATTACATTATAAAGTTTCTGAGGCAAGTACCATCTGTATTTGTGCAGGCTGGGAGCCCAGTTGGGGACTGTAGGAGATAACACAGCAGGTATCCCTCTTCAGGATTCAGGACACGAGACATAATATCCCACAAAGCTGGGAAAGTCTTAGGCCTTATGTGTAGCATCACAACTACATGAATAATACCTTCCTTGGGAATCACTCATAATTGAAATATGAAGTCTCTTATTGGCCTTTTTGTGCTTTTTCTTTTTGACAGTGTTGGGGCAGATCTCGGCATTTCTTGCAGTTCCAAGTCTAGAGTCAGTAACTAAGGAGAACAGTGAAGTGGGGAGTTACAGAAAATAATAGGGATCCCTGTCATGTGGTATTTACTCAGGTAGAGTATTTCTACAGATATAACAATTATATCATAAAAACTCTAATTTCAGTTTCCTTATGGAATTTAGACAGGCCAAAACAAAATCAATGCATTGTCCATATGAATAAATAACAAAACAAACCAAAGCAAAAAATAAATAAATAAATCAGGAGATTACAGTTTTCATGAAAATCTAAATGTTCCTGCTTTATTACTGCATGCCCAGTGACATACTTCTCAACTAGCAGGATAAGTGAGACATAGGTAGAATAAAATGAGGAAAACACGAGTAAGTTTAACAGTTTTTTGTCTAGATGTTTCCACGTGGATAAGAATCAATTATGTACCCCTAAATTTGCATATAACTTAAAGCCTAAATAGCTGCACATGCATATGGAGATTACTGCTGTATAGAATGAGTAGCTGTGCAAAGAAGAAAGCCCGTGGCACCTCCACTGACTGTAGCTTATTCACAGACTGTGTTAACACTGGATTACCTCTGAGGTAAGGCTTGATTTGTTTTAGGCATATATGAGCAGGAGCTTGTGAAACCCAAGAGAAAGTTCAATTGCTGCAAATTTGTCTTTAGGGAAGAAGGCAGAACAGAGCTGACAGCATCACTGCTGAGTAAGTAAGTAATGTCTGTGTTTCGGTCCCACTTAGAGACAGGCCAGTAGGTAAAATTGCACGGGACACTCTGGCCATCCCAGTGTTTGTCCACAGGAGGTTTTTCATCTTGTGCTGAATTTCAGAGCACTACAACATCTTGTGGTAAGCTACTTTAAGGCCAGATAAGTCCTTCCCTCACAAGAAATATGTCAAATTGCCAGACCTAGTGAAACTCCCACAAAGTGTAATAAACTACTGCTAAATACAGTTTTGTATCCATCAGCCTTAAATGTGGGGTAATCATTAAGAGTGCCTGTTAAAGCTGTTTAGTGCAGAGTGGTCATGGTGTAAAAAAAACCCTCACAATTTCTTAGTGGCTATGCCAGCTAATACAAATTGAACCCATATGTTGTATTTGCAAGCAACAACATTTCTGGAAGTAAGGAAAAGAGCTGTTCCTTTGGGTTAAGTCACTAAATGTGCATTTCAAGATAAATTACTATTGAATCATTGAAGAAAGTAACTAAAAGGGCTGCAACATGGTATATCTGGTGTAAAACTTTCCAATACTCTGGTACGGTATCAATTCAAGTCAAAGCCTATGTAGGACACGAAAAAGCGGCAACAAAAGAAGGCAGCACTCTGGAACAGCAGTCTCCAAACACAGTTTGGGCTAAGGAGAACATTGAGACCAAGCAACATCTTTAACTGCAACGTATTAAAATATATAAAAGGTTTTTATGAATACAGAAAAAAAGACTGTTGTTAAAATTTGGGCTCAGGATCAAACCAAGTTTAGCTGTGAGTGGTAAACAGCTGATAAGCTCTGTTTGGAAGTGGTGTACCTTAGGCAACCTCCAGAATATCTGGAACCCCATCACCATTTCTCCCATTACTAGAAATAGAAACAGAAACAGTTATAGTGCATGCTTTCTGCTGTCCTAGAAGTCTGCATTCTAACTCAGCCTAAGAGCCAACTCAGTCTCCCTTACACCTTAAGACTTCATATAGACAGCATCAAAATTGTCTTCTCCAGACAAACAGCCACCATTGAAACACAATTGAATGTTAGTTACCTTCTCTTAAGAATCTGTCTCACCAATGAGAATCCTAAGGACATCTTCTTTACTGACAATTATATTTCTTTTGTCCCTTTTGAAGTCCAAAAGGGATGTTCTCACACGAAGTGGTGTTCTGAGAAACTGCAGAATGAATAACGTGTGGGTTAGTGTTTTAGCTTGCAACCATCCCAGAGCTGAGTGCTGAAGCCTTTGAGTTAGACATAAAACACCCCTGACATCAGCATTTCACTTTGATCCTCCACCCATCCGCTTGGCATGTGTGAGGCTCATTACAAGGCACCTAGTGTTCCTGGCTTTGGCATGAGACCAAGCTGGTCTGTACTGACAAGGCTGACAGACTTTAGGACATGTAAAGAAACAGAGAGAATTAGAATTAACCTCCTAAACGTGAGGATCAGGATCACTTTCCCTTGTGACTTTCCCAAGGTTAAAAAGGAGGCAGGTGAGGAAACAGGGAACTGAGCCCTGGCAGCACAGCCCTGGTCAGCTGAGGGGAGAACGTGGAAACAAGCAGCCTGCAGGGATTGTGGGGAGAGAATTAAACCTGTGCCTCTGCTGAAGGCGGAGTACATGAGAACCTGGAAGTAAGCGAGTAACAGTCAGGACGAGTGCCAGGGTTTGGCTGGAAGCAGAACCATGTTTCTCTTTCCCTTGCTGCTTGGTGCTAGTCTGGAAGTCCTGTATATCCAATCTCTGGTTGCACCATCCTATCCCTCCATTTCTGATCCACCTTGTCTGGGCACTGGGACCTGCTGAAATCCATTTTCCTGTCTGCTTGCCCCAGAACAGAATCTTAATTCTGAGTGGCATGTAACTTGTCTGCGTAGGAGCTTGGCAGACCTGATCCAGGCAGTGAATTCCTGCCCCAATTTCTTCTCCATGTTTTTGTGAGGTAAAAGATGAAGTACACCAGCACTAATAAAATGGAAATTATGTTAGTCTAAAATCCTACAGTTTGCTAAAGCATATCATTCTCAAAATGGTTTGTAAATACTAGACTGTATAATTCATAAAAATCAGCAGCTCATCTATAATAGACATTTGTTGTAATAAAACACCTATAGAGAAATTATTCTTTGTTAAAAGCTGCAGACTATTTCATTAGGAACTGACACTTCCTATATTTCTCATCGAAATTCTGGCATCTTCCACCTTTTTGGCACTAGCTTTTCTGTTTCATAATATTCTTGTGTGCTACAGACAATAAAAGAGATGGCTGAGTTTCAGCTTTTGAAGCACCAATGGGCCATCTGCAATGAGATGATTCCTCGCTGTGCTGGTTTCAGCTGGGGAGGGACTTAATTTCCTTCACAGTGGCTGGTATGGGGATGTGTTTTGGATTTATGCTGAACACAGGGTTGATAATATCGGGATGTTTTTGTTATTGCTGAGCAGGGCTCGCACAGTGCCAAGGCCTTTTCTCCTTTTCTGCTTCTCGTACTGCCGTGCTTCAAGGAAGTTGGAGGTGCCTGGGAGGTTGGGAGGAGACACTGCCAGGACAGGTGACCCCAACTGATCAAAGGGATATTCCAGACCATGTGACATCATGCTCAGTATATAAAGTGGAGGAAAGAAGGAGAAAGGGGGGGGCATTTGAAGTGTTACAGTTTATCTTCTCAAGCCACCATTATGAGTGATGGGGCCTTGCTCTCCTGGAGATGGCTGAACACCTGCCTGCCCATGGGAAGCAGGGAATTAATTCCTTGTTTTGCTTTGCCTGTGTGCACGGCTTTTGCTTTCCCTATAAAACTGTCTGTATTTTAACTCACGAGTTTTCCAGCTTTTACCTTTCTAATTTCCTCTCCCATTCCGCTGGTGGAGGGGTGAGCAAGTGACTGCATGGGCCTTGGTTGCTGGCTGGGGTTAAACCACACCACCTGTCAAACAGCTGACAATTTGTCATGCTCCATTGGGATTTTAATAAATGTGAAGAAGGCAAAAAAGTGATTTGCCTAGAGTCAGAAGTTGATCCAAACGTCCAAACCTTTCCTATCCCAACACACTGCAGAGAACTCTGAACAATTTTTGTTTTGTTTTGGGAGGTTATTTTCCTTTGTAATTTTTGAAGACCAAGCTATGAATCTCAAAACAAGATTCTTATCCAGATGTGAACCATGAGGAACCTCAGTCAGGATATTTGGCCCTAAGTTTTGGGACACTCAATTACAACTTTCTTGAGGCCATTCAAAGCAGCAGCATCTCTTAACCTCCCATCGAGAGTAACTTTCAAAAGTGGGATAGACACCTGCTTAGGAGACATTGGTTACATCCATTGTGTCCGAAATTTTCCACAGCTAACAGTTTTTTATTATCTGCTAAGGAGTGATGTTGGCAGCATTTTCTTGTGATGTCACTAAAAGAGCAGTAGTAATGATTTAAAAGCCAGGAGCTTTGAATTATTGCTTAAGGTTCTTGATTAGCTAGGTACTGTATTCTCCCCACGTTTGTCTGCAAGAAAAGATGCATTTATGGGAAGTTTTCCAGATGTCTCTTCATTAAAGTGAAGAGGTCACATTTTATTTGCTGCTAAACAAAACAGTGCGTTACACTGCAGATTATTGTACCTAAGTGTGTGTGTTTGGACGATACTTCACAGAAAGTAAGTCAAGTGCAGAACTATAATTTTTTTCTTCTTGAGAGCCATCTTGGCTCAGAAAAGACCTTTTCTCGCCAAATGGTAAAGGATTTTGTGAAAAGCTTCTAATCTTGCATTCTTTGTACCATAATTTCAAATGCTTTCGGTGGACTGTTTAAACATAAATCAAAGTATAGCAGGAGAAATTTTGCCTAGCAAAGGCCTGGAAATAAATTCATTCTGGATGGGAGTTTTAAAGGAGACATATTTGCTTTTGTACTGTTGGACTTTCATGTGTGCATCTGCCTCTCAAGTTTAACAGCTGCAGCTGTGTGTCCAGAATTGAATTACAGAGTCTAAAATTTGTGACTTAAAGACTGATTCACACGTTAGAAGTTAAAAAACTGAGTTCTCTCCTTTGACACATAAAAAGATCATGTGTGGACCGCCTTCATCCCATCTTTTAGAAATGTTAGATGGTATAGCTTAATTTTGCATAAATAATTAAAGATTACAGGATAGGTAGCAACCAGAAAAACTGTTGAACTGCAAGAGGACTGGTACCTTGACCCAAAGGAACAGATGGAACAGCCTGATGAAACAGTAACCTGCCTGGCCATATCTGCAGGAGCTAAATATTTCCACTAACGGCAGCCTTTATACCCCAAGGGGTTTGAGCCCAGACTACAAAGAATATTCTACATCCCTCTAGAGTTTGGAAGTAGTGCCACATGCATACTGCTTGTTTGGTAATTCGATTATAATGATTTTTTTCGTGTGGCACTGATAACTTGTATTTAATTTATTTTTGCTTTTTACTTGCAGTGGTCTCATAAGCTCCACCACAGAAATCAGTTTCATTCCATGTAGTTCTTACATCTCATCTAATATTGGATAAAGTATTTTTTTTTAATTATTGTTTTCCTTGCTAAGATGGAATGGAACAAAAGATATGTTTGGGTTTGGATTTTTTTTAAAGCAGCTTCAGAGACCTATGGAGTCATAGAGAAGAAAAGGCCCTGAAATCACCCAGTCATCTATGTACCCCACAGTAAAATCAATTATAACCACATCATAATGTGGTCAGTGAAGACTGAAGCAAAAAAGGCGTTCAGTAACACTGTCTTCTCTGCAACCTCTGTTGCAAGTGTCCTGTTCCTTTCAGTAGCAGGCCCATATTTTCCAAATTTTCCATATTTTCCTTTTGTTATTGATATATTTGAAGAAGCCCTTGCCCTCTCTCAAAAGCTACAGAATACAGATCTTTCTCTTTGCAACAACTTTTGTGTAAGTTTCTTCATTTCCCCTCATGTACTTCTTCTTTGGCAAAACAACATGAAAGGAAATACACATGCTGTTTAATCAAAATAGTTTTGGTTTTAGCCTAGGCTTATGTGCCAAAAGGAAGACAAAGGACCAGAGTGCTGAAGAGACTAAATTAAACATTTAAGCAATAGCTTCTATATTATGAATAACTACCTCAGCCATACCTTGGCATAGAGGCCTGCAACTCATTGCATGTGGTATGTTATTCAATTTAATGTCAATTCAACACACAGCAACACGCTTACAGGCATGAATGTGATTGCCAGCTCAGTAGCACTGGAAAGTTCTGGCTCCTGTCAGGTTTGTATGTAGCTTACTATAGAGATTTCTCTTTGGTCTCTACCTTATTACAGTTATCAGAGTCATGGTGTTCCTGTAATTCTGCCCACGTCCTAATAATGTTATTTAACCCGAAAATAACTGACTACATAGTGCAATGCACGGTGTTTTTTCCAGAGCTGTAATTGTTTTCTGAGGTGATTTTGGTGGCCATACAAATATAGCAGGTCGAGTGAGATGGCAGCGAGGTGCAGGATTTGCTGGTGAAACAGGTTTTATCTCTCAAAAGGGAAAGTACTTTTGAGACTGCTAATGTGCAGTTCAAGGCTAAAGCATAGCTGAGCTGCTTGACACTGTGGAACTTCAAAACCCTTTGAAAAATCAGTTATAAAATCATGTCTTGTGAGTCTGGGTACTTGGGCAATTTAAAATGTTCTACTGGAGAAGACTACAGACACTGGTTTTTCATATGGAGCTCTTCTTCTCTTACGTATGTGACTGGAAGATTTAGCAGCTACTAAGGTTCAGATTGCATCCAGTTAACTTCAGTTCTGGCTACCGAAAAATAACCACCACTTGTATCATGCCCTATAGTTCTAGTGGGCCTAATCACAACACTCCTTGTTACTTCTTTCTTTTCTGTTCTTTCCAGCATGTCCCCACATGCCAAGTTCACTCTACAGGCTCATATTTCAATTACCCTGGTTTAAGAAAATGTCACGTTGTGTTGGAGACTAAGGATAGAAGGTGCTCATCTGTCAACATTTTTATAGTGTGCTAATCATCACCACAGTGTGCTGATTTAGTACTCTGGATTTTGGCAGTGACACTGCCTTGGTCAATCACTGAGGAGTTCTATTCATCATCTACCTATTCTTATGGATTTGTTTCCATCATGGCCACCTAGACGAAAAAGAAAGAAGGGAAAAGAGGAAAAAAAATCAAAATTTCTGTCTCCAGTGAAAAGTATTCTACACATAATACATGCAGAAAATAACCTATGTTAAAAACCACACATTTCTCCCAAAAACATCCAGTCTCCACTATGAATAAATATATACTATGAATAGATGATGGAATCTGGTTTTATCAAATAGAAGGTTTATTTATTAAAAAAAAAAAATCCCTACTTATTAGAAAGAATGGTCTTCCTTCTTCAAATGCATTCATGGATGGAAAAGTTATATTTTCTATGTATTGACATCCTGTACAGAAATGAACTTTGGATACAGAACTGTAGTTCTTGCCCTACGCATTGTTACTGTAATTAAGAACCTGCAGAGTTACTCGGATTATAGCTGAAGTTATTGCCACTGTCAAAGAACGCCTACAAATATTATAAAAAGCAATTTCATATATGTTGGACAAAAGCACTGAGATTCTGATATGCTAGTGCTCCCACATTCTTTTTCGACAAGATTTTTGACAAGAGCTAATAAGTATACTTAATAAATAAGTATATATCAGGCAAGAATATATAGAACCATATACGTACATAAAGTGTATGTAAGAAGACTAAAGATTCAGAAACTGTGTTCCGACCCAGTTCTCCATAGTTCCAACCTCACATAAAGTATCATTTTCCTTAGTTAATCTTGGTTTCATAGCTGCACAGAGGAGATGTGAAGTTCGTGCCACATGGAAAGACTGTCCCTTCTTGTGTGCCAAAATTTTCTTCTGTCTTATCAGACCGTGTCATGATTTCAGGGAGCACCTGGTAACAGGGTTGTTTTCCTTCCTAATAGATTGCTGTCAGTAAATCAGTTCATCCTTACTGGCCTCTACATCCCATTTTCCATTTCATGGAAAAAAATTTGATTAGATTCCAACAGGAAATCGTGTTGATCAGATTTCAAAGAATTTGCTCACTTCTGAGAAAAATACTTGTCATACTATGCAGATCCTTTTCGGGGCTCTTTGGCAGTAGCCCAAGTGTAACCCAGTCCTGAGTTAGCTGTCTTAGGATGAGTCTGCCCTAGCCAAAGTTAGTTTCCATAAAGTCAAGAATATTTCCTACAGGACAATATCCTTTTGAGTTGGAAAATCCCATATTTTAAATGAATAAGGGCAAATTCACAAATGAAAGTATATCTTTTGTGAAGGGGAGTGGATTTGTGTCCAATATTTAATTAAAAAATATGGGGAAAAGGAGACAATTACCTTAGAGAAAAAAATACAAGGGAAAAAATCAGAGCACAACCTGGTCAGGCCTAGTGGTATTATGAAACATAAAATATTTTTGCCCATTCACTAAAGCATAATACAAGTCTAATTTGAAAGAGATGTCTAGACATGATAGATCATGTCATGCCTGAGGCTGGGATAACTTGAAAGTGCGATGAGGTTTCTCAGGATCTTGTACATCCAACTACTGAATCTCCACAAATGGAGATTGCTATAAGGGACTCAGATTTCTAGTTCACTTTTTCTTTCACCTCATTGAAAAAATAATTTGTTAAAATATTTTGGCATTGAGCTTCTCCTAAGTATTATTTTTTTGAAAGCTTTCATTTGACATTTGCTTCAGAGGCCTCACAAATGTAAGCTGTTCATTTTTTGTTTATGAAACTTAGTGGTGTAGAAGTTTGTGAACTGACCACAGATTCCACCTCAGCATCGACCAGGGTGTATAATCCCTGGCCTTGGCTTGGTAGCTCATCCCAGTTTTTAAACAGATCTTTTTCCAGAGGGTCAGGGAATTTTTAGTGTCAAGGAAAAGTGTTCCAAACAGGAATAATTATACTCCTCCTTGAGGAAGAAAAAATATGGTAGGTGTCCTCATTCTGCAAATATTACTGTGCTTAAATCTTGACCCTTCCACTTCTACCTTTTGTAAGGTAGTTCTCAATTGCTAAATGATTTCACATCTTTCCCCATCTTGGTGTGCTAGTAAGTGTTTGTATTTGTACTGAAGATTGCTAAAACTCCTTCTGCCTTGGTGCCTGGAGCTGGGGAAGACAGGCAGGAAGAGGCAAACTGAGGGGCTGTGACCAAGAGAGGCACCACAATTCTAAGTCTAGAGGGAGCCCAGTACAACGGGAGTGTCCTGTGCCTTAGTCAGAAGAACCTGGATGTTCATCCAGAGTTTCTGGGCACATTGCCGAGGTCCTACTACTGCTCTGGGACATTTGAAACCTAAAAATGTTGCAGGGCACTCAGTGACATTTAAAAGCAAGAAGAGGCTAAGGAGTGTAACATCTTTACCTGGTGGTGCTCTCTGACGGCACAAACTCTCCTGCTGTTCCCTGCAAGCTGTGGCAGCTGTGCTGTTTCCCAGGATGCCACAGAGCTGTAACGAGAATGCAGCACGATGCTGCTCTGTGTTGCTGATTTATATTCTAGAATGAAATATTTTAGTTAAATTATTGCGAAATTAAAATATTATTATTTTCAGTAAACAGAGTAATTGGACATTAGAGGAGGAAAATGAACTGTGACTGGGGCAGCGGTTTAGTACTGCAGGAAAATTGCAGTAAGCCTAATGAGGTGCTAAAAAGGAAAGTGAAAGCAGTCTCAGTTAGATAGTTGATTTAAAAACCCGGTTGCTTTAGGGCTTTCATGTAAAATGTATCAACCTCATTTTTATCTACAGCACTTTATCTATTATTGTCAACCACTGTCATGACAGTGTGAGCTTCACCAAATGAGCACAAAGACAAGGGGAAGTCGAAGTTAATTTAAAATGCAGTATTTTAAAAAATTAAAATCTTATTTAAGCCCTGGTCAAGTATAGACTCTGTTTTACTGTATTAGTTCTGAAAGTAACATGAAAAATTGAAATAAACTCTGAAAGGCCTTACTATTTCATAAACAAAATATGTATATACAGGGTGTCTTGTAACATGGCTGTTTAACTCAGAGATATGCATAACACTAAATATTCACCAAAATAAATGCATATGTACACTTGCCTGGCATAATACACAGCCATTCATACAGAGCACTGGCTTAAATGCTTTAAGGCATCCTAGTTTTCAACATTTAGCTCCACTCCATATATAATTTCTTTCTTTATATCTGCAGTGTTATCTGTTGGCTGATTTGAAAATAGGCATTCTCGAGCAATTATATTCGTGGGTCCAGTCTGATCACTGAAATCATGCTACACTCATGACCTTGAAAAGCACATATGTACATATTTAACTGTAACTATGCAAATAGATTCATTGAGGTCCTGTGTGGTTAGAGCTGGACACAGCCAGGAGTATTCTACAGGATCTTCCCAAATCCCTGCTATTCCTGTTTGAGACGGTGTAGGAAGGTCAAGAGAATGAGTGAGGTTGATGGTCTAGGACTCAAAAAAAGGAATTTGAAGGAAGGTGTGTTGTCTGCAAATGGAAAGTGGGATGAGAGGTGTGTTATACTCATTTAATATATTTGGGAAAAAAATTAAAATCAAGGCAGGAGTCTGCCCATTTTTCACCCTCTGTGTATGGGACATCCCCTGTAAAAACGAGTTTTTTATTTAAAAGGATTGCCGGTGAACTGTTGGTGTATTGTAAAGCCAGAGCAAGTCTGACAGCGTAACACGTGAACCAATCAAGGGAGAAAGTGACTGAACTTGTAAAGAAGATCATAGAGTAAACAACAAGTCATCTCGACTGTCTTTTCGCCCGGAGATTACCTTGCCTGCAGGTGGACAGGGCCCGTCGCTGCGGCGCTGCCGAGCACCAGCCATCCCCGGCGGGCGGCGGTCCGGCTCAGCAGCGCACCCGGCTCCGCTGCTCCGCTCCGCGGCGGGGCCAGCCTGGCATCCA
>VZRJ01001486.1:0-35677 GCA_013397565.1 Ptilonorhynchus violaceus | reverse complement strand
CTGCCCAGCCACAGCGCCTCCAGGAACACGCTGCTCTTGGATAGAGCTATTCCCCTTTCTCTGAACCCTTTTTCACCGTCCCTTCTGAACCACTAGGTATTTCTCAGGCAAACTATGCATCGCTGGTGAAGGATTTATAATAGTTTCAAACATTATCATGAGAACTTCCAAACTAAAGCTAACTTCTTATTTGTAATTAAAAAAAAAAAAAACAAACCCACAAACCAAAACCAACCAAACAATCAAACAAAAAATCCCAACTTGTTTCAATCTGCATAAATGCTACTGACATCTATGACTCAAAGAGCCAGGGGATACATTGACGGGGGGTCCCTAGACCTTAGGGTCTAGAGAGTAAGTCCTATGAGGAGCAGCTGAGGGAGCTGGGGGTGTTCAGCATGGAGAAAAGGAGGCTCAGGGGAGACCTTATCACTCTCTGCAACTGCCTGAAAGGAGGTTGTCGCCAGCTAGGGATCGATCTGTTCTCCCAGGCAACCAGTGACAGCACAAGAGAGGAAAGCATCAAGATACGACAGGGGAGGTTCAGGTTGGTCTTCAGGAAGATTTTCTTCTCTGAAAGTCTTGTAAAGTATTGGAATGGACTGCCCACAGAAGTGGTGGAGTCACCATCCCTGGATGTGTTTAAGAAAAGACTACACGTGTCACTAAGTGCTATGTTTTAGTTGACAAGGTGGTGATCAGTCAAAGGTTGGACTCAATGCTCTTGGAGGTCTTTTTCAACCTTAATGATTCTATGATTCTATGACCCAAAGGAGCTGATTCTGGACTCTCCCTGACTCATGTGCTCTCTACTGGCTGAAGTTGTAGAACTAGCTAAGCAGAAACATTTTGCACTGGCTTTAAGACCTTAAAACCAGCTGGAGGTTTAGAAAATGCTACTAATTCTCTGTCATGTCTTCCATAGAAAGATGCTCAAATGCATTAAAAAATTTAGGTCAAAGTGTCCAGCTCACTTCTAAAAATAAACTGTAAGATAAAATTTGCAAAGTCAAAGGCAGGGCTTAAAAAGCCTCCAGGCACACCGAAGTACACAGTGGGTTCAAGAGAGGAAAGTCAGACTTGGATCCTAACTTCTTTTGAATTGCTTTTAATTTGTTTTATTTATGCTATTAAGGTGCCTAAATACAGTGGAAAGCTTTACCTTCTTGATTAGTTAGCTGAGAATCCAACTTCCACTTGGAATTCAATGTGATTCCTACCCGTAAACAGCACCTCCAGATGCTGACTCATTCCCTTAAAAGTGCATAGCTTAGGATGGGCTAAATTATTCTGTAGAGGTTTTTACCTTTTTCCACTGACAGCAGAGAGTAGGTAATTACTTAAACTCTTAACATGCTATCACATTAAATGACCTTATATAACCACCCCACCTCCCAAAAATTGCCTCAGGAATCATATTAACCTAAAAATTCATCTGATTACTCACTACCAGAAGAGGGATTCTTGAATTAGATGATTTCCTGGGTGTCCTCAGGAGGTAGAGAGAGTATGACAGACCCTAAGAAAGAACTTTCTTCAGCAAGATACTCTTCTGAAAAAGCAGAACAGATCCAAATGCAAGAGACAAGAAGAAAAAATTCTGTGAATTACTTAGATTTTATTGCCATAAAAATTTAAAAGTTCTGTGATCACCACAGATCTATGTGGTCTGTGTATATGGCTCTGTGAAGCCTCCATCTTCAGGCTCATCTCCCATGCTGAGGCAAAGAGAGCAAAGTGACAGGCAGGGGAGTTTTGTTTGGAGACAGGCAGTTTTGTTCTGCCTGCTGGGACAAAGAGGAGCAAAACACTGAAAATTTGGCTCAATTTATGTTAAAATTTTAGCAGAGCAGACTAACAAGTCAGCATGTACATCAAAGCGTTATTTTTAAAAAGGCATCTGAAAATACTGTTCCTCAGACCTAATCCAGACTACAGGACAGCACCTGGTGCCATTAATCAGTTCTGCTATTTTCATAGCTGACACTAGGTATAACCTCGAATAGGTCACAGTTCCCCAGACTGATATTTCATAGCAAAGTCCTAATGATTCAGTTTAATAGTTTTAAATTAGTTCTCACTTTCCCCCCATCCTCTGATTCAGTTTTCCACTTTCTGGTAACTGTCTAACACTTTTATCTCGATCAATAATGTTGTGAGTAGTCAGAGCACCTGACAGATGACAACATCTTTGTTATTTAAGGAGGTCTCTTATGACATGGGACCATCTACTAAGGGCATTTTCTGGGGGAAAAAAAAAAGCTTTTACCTTATAATATACTGCAGATGCAGATGGAAAGTGATGTATTATATGAAGTACTAAACAAAGAAATAAATAACCGGCTATAGGAGTTTTTTTTTTTCCTTCCTGTCACAATGCAATCTAAATTTTAGTATTTATTCTAGAAATGTCCTAGCCTCTTAGAGGCAAATTATGCATGAAATAATGCAATTAAAACTGAAATAAAAGATTTAAATGCAGCCTCTAGAGGCATCAAATGGCACCACACTGTCTCACTCTTTACTGCCTCTTAAAATGATTGCTCAATTTATAGGAAAATCTTTCCATCTTTGCTCTTAGAATCCTCTGGTTTTGATGGCACTAATCATAATTCAGTTTCTCTACTCCATGGGAACATGTCAACATTTCCTTCATGCTTCAAAATGAACAAACAACCTCATGAGTAAGTACAATGCTATTCCTTATGCAAGAAGGAGAGTCTTAAGCCCCGATTTCTTGACTGGTTTGCTCCAGCTTTTTCAGAAGATAGTCTTATATTCCTCCTCAGGATCTCAGTTAGTACTTTTGTCACTGGCAGCCTTGGGAATTACTTTGAAAATCACTGATGAGAAGTGAGGAATATTTGGGAGTGGTGCATGCCATCTTCAAAACTGCTATAAATGTAATGTCTCCAACACTATCAGTGATAAAAGTGAAAAAGACAGACACGTTTGCAGTGGTGTAACATCTTGCAAACAGCCTAGACAACTCCTTTTTTTCTCCTCCCTCATGCTAAATTGCTAGAGTTTTAATGAGAGACATGTAACACCCAGAAACATAAGCGAAATAAATGAACGTGTTTTTCTGAATTCACTTGTCAAAAACAATGGTTTCCACAACCAGTTTCATTCAGGAAGGGTAATTCATGGCAAAAAAAAGGAAGGAATTGGGTCAATTTTCAGTTCACAAAACTTAATAGTTTATATTTATCTACTGGCACATCAGGGCGATAACTTCACTAAAGTCTCTCTGATTGTAGTAAACTACATTGCATAATCACAGAAATTTATTTTCTTGACAAGTTCAGAGATCAATCTATGGAAACTTCTCTTTGTGACCATGAGCAATGAAAGGATATCATGACATCAGGATAAGTTTAGACAATGCATTTTCATTTGAGAGGATCACAGATACGTGACTGCTAGCTTGATTAGCTGAAATATCACAGAGTAGCATTAGAATTTGTTATCACACTATAACTGTCGTGCTGAGTTTTTAAGAATTAACCTCACAAAATCTCAGTGATAAATTTATGAAAATGAGCAAACCAAAAAGACCACCTAGGTAGAGATTTTCAGAGCTTGTTACACAGAAGGTCTAAAATAAATGCCATGAATATCATCAACATTTGAAGTAGCCCACAAAGTTAGATTTTGTCACTTTCCAGCAGAAGTGACTGATGTATTATTACTCGAAGCCTGGCCAATATGGGATGCGCCAAACAGGGCACACCATGAACACGATCATACCCAGCAAGTCCTGACTCTCCTGAGCCAGCAAAGTTTCTATTTGCATGAGCTGCTTTCAGTGATCCAGAAACGTGCTTGATTAAGTGCCCACATGATGGGGTAGTAGATGATTTCTGGCGGCAACAGTGCACTGCAGTTTTGGTCAGGTTCCAGTTCTGTAACTCTTGAACACCATCACGGGACCATTCAGAGCAGTGCAACCTTCCAAAATGTCTAGATATTCAAGAAAACGACAGAAGCAACATCCCACATATCAGAATAGTTAAATTGGCTTCCCCTTCTCCGTACCAACAGGCACATGTTGGGTAAGTCTTCATTTAGCTGGTATTGACAGAGGTAACAGAATTTATTTTTCAAGGCGCCGATTTTTTTAGCAATCTGTTTTAAAAAGTTGAGATAATTTAACTGTTGCAAATGTTCCAAAATTAATGTTTTGTGCAATTATTCAGAATTAGATCTTTAATGGATTTATAAGGCACCTTCAACTGAAACCATTCCAGCATTCTATGATATTTTGTGTTGCTGTTATAACAGTATTTAAAAGGGATTGAAATTTGTGCAGAGTCCTTTAGGCAAAACCACTAATGTCGTAGTTAGAGATTTTAGGCCTAAAAGCACAGCAAATCACATTAGTATATTAGCCAATATGCTAGTTAATATGTTCCCAGTAACAGATTTGAGAGGATGGTGAAGACAATGCACGAGCCCTTAACATCTGAGATGCTAAGTCTTTGACTCCTGCAGGTGGTATAAACCTTCTTTGCTCATACAACACTTTCTAGACTGTTAATTAGAATATTGCCTTGTAACATTTCTCTTATTGTGAAATAGGCCCCAGAAAGCTGCGGGTCTCCCCCAGCAAGAAAACCTAAAATGCAAAATGGAGAGGTTTAGAAACAGGTTCCTTTCCAAGTTGCATGTAACTTACCCCTCTCTCAAAGTTAATGGCAAAACATCAGTAGTGCCAAAACAGCACTAAATCTCACAGAAGACAGGAGAAAAAGCAGACTAAACATCATGATCTGTATTACAGAAATGATAGTACAAAAAGTATTAGGCAGAGAATAAACTATCTAAACAGGCATATCAAATCATCTTAGAACATTGTGTCAGGGTTGGTGGACAATAACAGAATATGTGTTAACAAAAAATATTGTGACAAAAGCATCTGTAAAAAAATAATAAAAATTCTATCAGTTACAGACTTCAGAGCAGCCCATTGTAAAACCTATGTGCCGAAAAACACTATTGGCATGTGGCACTTACCCATTACAGGCATGTGGAACCAAAGCAGCTGAAATGCTAGTAAGAATCTGGAGGTCACTACAGACAAACCCAGATTTGTTGCGTAAGTGGTGTTGATAGAACATAAGAATGTGAAACCCGATTTATGGATCATGGACTACTCTACAAAGGTAAGTGAGCAGAGCCAGAGATAAGATGTTTTGTAAATGCTTTGTCAAAGAGTGTATATATAATACAAAATCAGATCATATAGTATTTGATGGTAGAATTTGATGATTTCTGAAGAAATGGGACATTTTACAATGACTCATATCATAACAATGAATCACAATATACCAGCAGCTGTTCATGCTGGCAGAATTATGCTTGCTTGCCTTAGACACATATTAAATATACAGATCTAAACTGCCAGATAGGAATGATGGAGAAGACAGGAGAACGTACAAGGTTGGGTCGTTTAGTCGTTTAGTTGGCTCTCTCTCTGAAGAGACTTTTTCTTACCCTAAGGGACTAAAAACATAATGCATGGGGATATGGTGGGCCACATGGAAGAAAAAATCTATAGTATTTGCAGCTGAAGTCCACACAGGAAACAACATCACAGAATACAGTCAACACTGAGACATTATTATCAGCATTTCCCTTCTACTGTCAATTTTCCTGCAGAAATGTTGCACTAGTTCTTTCTAGAAGATCTTAAAGAGTCCCAGCTAAATTGAATTACAAAAAAATAAGAGAACAAGAAATGGTCCAGTCCTTATACAAGGAAGCTATTTTGGCTATTGAAACATATCCAAGTGGCTTAGATATGAATGCAGTTAATCAGTACCAATATGGAAAAAAGAAATTGGAAACAATGTCTCTAAAGTATGAGATTTTCTGGGGTTATTATTGGGATTATCTACTTTTCTCTAAAGAAAATTTAATTTTTTTGAAAATACACAGAAATGAGACTGATTTTAGACTGTGCTGCAGTTTAGTAGTTGAAGTGCTAGCAGTCATGGTAGTACTCAGGGCAACTGCTTGGGGCTTCGTGGGTAAATCCAGTGTCACTACTGAAGTCATCATCAACAGCAAAGCTTATTGTCTTAGAATTCCACTGGTCTAGTAAGAAATTTGTAATGTTATACTTGACTGTTTGTTGGACACTATTCAGGGTCTGCCTCATGTGAGCTGAAGTTGATAGCTGTCATTACACCAATCCTTTGAGTGATTGTCCCTTACAAAAGCAAAAGAAGACATATACTCTTGAGAGACCTCAATATCTATTCTGGGTTCAGAGCTATTTGTTATTTTGTCACTGTATGTTTTGGTGGTTTTTTTAAAATCCTCAAGGCAGAAGAGTGTTCTGAGGGGGATCCGGAAGAGATGATACTATTTGTACTACTACAGGCATTATTTGAAACTAACTCTTTGTGTTCCTGGCTTGAAGATCTACTTCGGAAACATAAATGCATTACAATTATTTTATTATTATTGCTGCTATTATTCCTACTGTTTCATCCCTCAACAACCATCTTATTGTGCTAGCCACTGTACTAACAATTCAACAGTCATCACCAAACTCCTTCTGCAAAGGCAGGGACTTGGCAGCTACCAGCACACTGCAATTCTTCCTGCCATGCAAAACCTTAGGCAGTGCTTGGGGCACTTCCGCTGAGGCTGAAGAGATCAAATGCACTCTGCTATCTTAATCATTAATATTTTCCATGTTTTAACAGAGAATGTCTAGTCTTTTTTGTAATGTGTCTCAGGTGTTTTGCAGTAGCTGAGCAACGGCTGCTTAGGAGCACTCACAATATTTTCCATTGTTTTGACTGGACAGAGTTGTGAAATCACCCTGCTGTTTCATATTCTCTCATTGTATGTATTATGAAAACCCAGGAGCACATTTTTGATTTAGACATTTCATTTTGGTCTGCTGGGATCCGGTTTGTATATGTTCACAATGAGATTTAGAAGTTTTTCAATTCATAATTACTTCTGTTTCATGTTTTCTGTTTTTTAAAAAAGGTATTTTTGCTCTTCTTCTAACACTGGCTTAAAATCCTGAACCACTTTTCTGATCACTTTCAAACTCCTCTTCCATCTCTGTTCTTATCTTCAAGTGCAACTGAGACATGCTGTATATAATTGATATTATATTACAGTCTGCGTATTTCCCTCTCTCATCTCACTCTTTAATGTGAATGTGAGATTAGTGTCTTTAGAAGACATGCGAGCTTGCCCTTTCAAAACAATTATTTGATGAGGCATTTCAAAGCCTGATTGATTTTTACATAATGCTGAAAAACAAGTACCAGGCTCTTTGTGCCTGGGCAGAAGGACTGGAACTTTATCAGATATGCAGCCTGTAGGTTTGTGCACACTTCTTTAGTTACAGCTTCCCTAGGCTTACCACAATGGTATCTTTACTTGATCAAGTTATATATTGTTTGGAGATTGAGGAAAATACAGGGAGGGAAAGAGAGGGAAAGGGAAATAAAATAAAGGGGAAGGTGTGAATTAGAGTAGACGAAAGGATGAAGAAAGAAATCAAAGTTGGATTGGAATCAGTCAGGATCTTGCTTTCTGTTAGGAACATTAGACCTGGAAGGTGAATTAAAGTCAGGAACTGGAAATTGACTGGTTATTTTCGTGTAAAAAGATTATATAAAAAACATGAGCAAAGGAATTGCATTCATACAGTTGCCAGCTTGCTCCTAGTGGATGCACACCTGAGATATCCACATGATACTTCAGGAACACATTCTCTCTGAAATATACTGTTTTCTTTTTATTTTACAATCTAAACCCAAATGAAATTTTAAGCCAACATATAAAATAATTGTTTTCAAAGTGTGCACAGGTCTGACCCTGCATTTCTACTAAACCCAGATCAATTTATTGAGGCAGCAACTACCTGCTTTCTTCATTTACCTCTCAGGTTTCCCTCTCTACATTCCCTTCAAAAACTATGTAACAATTAAAACGTGGTTTTAAATACATTTACAAGCACAACTATGAAATTATTCCTTTCTTATGCTCAACAGAAGACTTTAAACATACAATGGGTATTGAAAATATTTCCTCCTGCCACAACTCAAATAAGAAAGGAAAATAATTGTAAAGACTGATATTACCAGAAAGAGTTAGATGCATCTCAAAGCAGATGTATAACTTGTTAAGAAAAATGTGACCTGACAGAAGTCCATGTTTTTCTCAGTAGAAGGTCTACAGCAATGCCTGGTAGCACTCATATAGAAAAGAGGTGTGTGATTCTTTCCTGATTTACCCCCCTGGCTTCCAGCTATAATGACAGTGATCTGATGAACTGCAGAACAGCAGGATCATCATATCATTTGATGGATTCACCCTCTCTTAATTTATCTAATCCTATTTATTTTGTTAGCCTGTACAACATCCTGTGGCAATGCATTTCATAATGTCATTGTGAGTCATGAGGAAAGCACCTCATGTTTTATGTTTGATTTTGTATACTTTATTATGTGCCTCATGGTGTTTGTGTTATAATAATGATGAATCATTTCTATTCACCTTCTCTATGGTGCAAACTTTACCAAGCTTTTGCCCTTAAGGACACTTTTTCCACAAGATGAAGAGCCAAAGCCTGTTTCTCGTGTGGAGCATCTAGCCATATATCCACCCTTCTGCAATCTAATTATAATTATTTATAAGTATGTTTTTATATTATAAAACATGTAGAACTAAGTGTCTGAAGAGTATACAGACCACAGGTTTCACTCTGAAATTCCTTCCTAGTAATTCCTATAATTTAATTTGTATTCTGGACTACTCTGAATACAGACCTCAAAGGACTATTCACAATTACCCACAGTTTCTTTCTTGTTGGAAATAATTTCCAAATAATGGCTTATTTTCTCACCTCATTATTCAGCTTTGAGGAAAAGCTTGTCTCATTTAGAGCAAATTCTCCTGCAAAAAACAAATTAAGTTACTTTTATATGATTTGTTACATATGGGGATATTTTCATTAATTTTGGTATTCTTGTACTTGCAATCACCCTAAAGATTCTGCTTTATAGTCAATGGACTTGGAATGGCCCTAGTGGGCAAGTTCTTGTATATTAAGTTCTTGTACATTTGAATAGTTATCAGTCACTTCTAGGCAGATGTCTGCGGTAGCAAATTTGTGAGATACCATTTTTACCACCAGTATAACTAGATGACAAGAAGAGTGAAAGGCTAATGAAGAGTTTTATATCATTAATACTGTGAAAAATAGACATACCCATCTTATCTCATTTCCTGCACAACTCATTATGCTTCCTCCTGTAAGTCTTTTAAGCCTTATAGATGTCTTTTAGAAAAGCATATGTTCTTTGGATGAAAACTCCAGATAACTTCACCCGCTTCCCATTGGTTACATCTGCTGAAAAATTGAGTGTAATTTTGTATCCTGTTCATCTACTAGGGATAAAATTGTCTTGATCTTTCTCTGCCAGACTCTTCAGTTGTTTTTTACCAGATCTACTTCCCTCTCTCCACCAAAGTATCACAAACACTACACAGAATGGGAAATAAGAGCTGTTTAGACCATTACAACCAGACATGATTTGTTTTTCCCTGGAAGGATTACTTGTCCAATTACTGCTTTCAAACGTGTTGCAGCTGATGTTATGGAACCATGTGGAGTTAGCAGCTACATATTACAAAAGCCTTTAAAAATCAGCACAGATTTCAAAATGGAACCATGCAGAAAACAGTGGTGAGCAGGTCTAGAGGAAGAAAAGGGACCAGGCTTTAAAAGGTATTACAAGAATTACTAGTTTTGTTCCTAGAGGAATTTACAAAACCAGCTTTATCTCACTGCAATTTATCTCCTGGCTAATTTAGTCAACTCTGTTAAGAGAATTGGCTTCTCTCTGCAATACATACGACCAAATTTTGTCCAACAACAGCTACTCCAAATAGATTTTTTAAAAATAGTTCTCACCAACAACATATATTTTTCATGCTGTCACACACAGACCGGGCAGAGGACAGAAGGTGGAATACAAAACATGTGAATGTCTAAGGAAGAGAAGGTAACAGAGACTCAGGTCCCAAGACACTGAGCTTGTAGACATTTTTCTTTTAATATTTGTTGAGATAACCTGCAGCAAAAAAATCAGCTGTAAACTCAGAGTGGGTTGGGGTTTTTTTTTTCAGAAAAACAGAATGTCTGTAAAATAAACAAGAGATTGGTAGTAGGAAAAGAAATGTATTTTGTGTAGGCTAGAAAACTCCTTACAAATGAATGCAACACAAACTAGATCACCCTCTAAGAGTTTGGTGGTGGTACATTATATCAAATTACACTACTACTTGAGGCAGAAAAAGCAAAGAAAAGGTGACGCTGAATGGCACGAAAAGATGGTATAAGAACTGTTTTATGAAGACTGTGGTATAATTGATACTCAGAAAGCCTGAGCAGTGCAGGAAGGGAAAATAAAACAAACACTGAGTGCAATATTCATCAGGTATGAATTACCAGAGGCACAAGTTTACATTACATAAGTATTGGCTGTACAAGTGGCAGTAACAGAGCTATTACAGTGCTTGGATGTCCTTCTCACAAAGCTCTGAGCTGCACTGTAGATGGTCAAATTTGGTCCAACATTTTTATGAGCACCTACCAAACTCAAGAATAGCTTCTGGTTCAAAGCCTGAATTTGCACTCAGCACTAAACTCTTTGAAGAGAAGTTTTCTCTCCTAGAGTGAAATATAAGCATTACAAAACTGCTACCAGAGTGGAAAATCCGACACAAAATACTCTGAAACAAAGCATTAGATGTGGGTGTGTTTCAATGACTCTCAAGGGTAGCTCAATGTGCCGTAGCACAATTCTAGAACACTGAGCCTCTGCATCCTGAGATCCTCCCCAGTTCCTATTTTCCAAATGCCTGACAGAGTCCCAGGAATCCTTGACTATCCTTGGGACTTCTTTACTTCAGAGCAGTACTCTGGAAGCAGAGATCCCTAACACTGCTGGTGGATGGCTGACTGCCCAGCAGACAGAAATTTGGGAACACAGCCTCCTCAGCTGTGCATTGGCAGTATTTCTGCTCGTCTCTATTTAGTATTAATTCACAGAATTTAAAAAAACATAGAACTGAGTTGGAAGGGACCTTAAAGATCATGTGTTTCCACCCATCCTTCCATGGGCAGGGACACCTTTCACTAGACTAAGTTGCCCAAAGCCCCTCCAACCTGGCCTCAAACACGTCCATGGATGGGACATCCACAAAGCATTCTTAAACTCTTCCCAATTAAATTGCTTTTTCTTTCAAGTATTCCTGTGCAGTTATGTTTCTGGGGCAGTAAGAAATCAGATATCATGATGTACATCAGCACCTAACCGGCTGCAGCTCTCCATGTTCATGCCCAGAAGTGATAAAACACATGGAGATCCAGTTCTGCTGCAAATGAACAAGATGAAGAAATAAAATAGTATTTAAAATGGAATTCAAGGTTCCTACACAACAAATGCTTATGAAAACTTCACTCTTGATCTTTGGACAGACTGCCAAAGAAGTAGTTGGAGGCAGTCTAACCCTGCACATGGATATTCAGGTAGTGTACGGAGCTTGCTGTGCCGCCCACAGGAGGATGCCCTTTTGATGTATAAGCTAAGCTGAAAAACAAGTCGAAGAAATGTCCTCTTCCTGTGTTTGCAGGGCTTCCATTACGGTGTCCTGCTGCTTCTCAGCACAATTTTCAAGGTAAAATTTTGTCACCTCCATTTCACTCTATCTGCATAACCAGAAAAGGTGTTTCGCAAGGACTCCTAAGCAGTGTGATACACTATCATTAATCCCCCCTCCCACAGAGTCAAATGCTAGGCAGCTAAGCTAGCTCTCAGGGTGGCAGCACCTACCCACTGTGCATGGCAGACCCTGACATTTTGGCTCTTTTTCTGAGGAAATTTTTCCTTTCAGTCATTATGAGAAAGAAAGATGGAAAGGGCAAGGCCACAACCTTGCTACTTTTTCTGTTTTTTCCCCTTACTTTTCTGTAAATTCAATACCTTATTTAGGAATAAAGTAATACATGGGAACTGATGACCTTACTGTCATTTCAAAGCTTATTTAAATAGATGTTTTAATGAAGGACATTAATTTGCTGTGACGTGCCAGAAAGGTCTGTTCTGCTGCATGAACCTGGATGGTTTCTTTTCAGAAACAGTAAGAAGCTTTGGCCCAAATTCTTGTGCCCAAGTAGAGAACCCTGAAGTTCCCTGGCCCCTCGGTCTAGAGGCAGAAGAACACACTGGAGTTTTTCTAGGCTACATAATTACATTGTTTAATTTTTGGGTGCCAGCACCCAGAAATCTCTGCCACAAATGAAACATTGTTATGTCAGACATGCAGATGTCCAGAATCACAAGCAGGCCCCTGCACGCTCCTTTTGTGTCCGTTCTACCAGCCTACTGCTACCTCCACCTTTGCATTAATCACATTTTTTGCCCGGATGTGCTGGCTTTCTATGGAACAGCATGTCAGAGGAACTACATGCCAGAGAAAATTTTATTGCTCGCTGCCTCAGTTGCCCTTTCTGGAAGACACAATAACAGTTCCCTTAGAAGTACTGCAAGCAAATTTTAATGTTGTTGATACATTCACAGCTGTGAGATGTAAGTAAAAGAAATATCTAATCAAGACCATACAGTCAACCAAAGCGTTGTCACGGTGAAGGCATCCTAGGAGGCAGCAACCATTTCTAATTAAAGAAGACAAGAGACAAATAAATGGTGGGGATTTTCCCCACTTATTCATACAAAGTAGTAAACATACCACAGTAATTTGGAAATATTTTAGTTTTATTACCACCAATGCAGCTAGAGCACCTGGCTAAATCAGTGTCCTCAGAAATATGCTGAAGGATGTATGAGGTCTCTGCAAAAGCTCCAGACAAGGATATGTTTAAAATGAACCTAGTGAGAATAAAACCAGGTACACCTACTCTTATGCCTTGGATAACAGCTCCCAGCAGTTAAAGATTATTTTTGGTTTTAGTCACTTTTGCTAGCAGTCTAGCTTTCCTATCTTTTTGTATATATACCATTTCATCTATGTACCTGTGAAGAGAAAAAAACAATAAATCAGGGGAAACATGGAGACTAGGACCATCCAGAGAGTGCTTGGGAGTGGCTGTCTTGTATATAACTACTTTTTAGTCACCTTGTGAGATGTTAGTACATTTTGGCAAGTCAGATTTGCTAAATGCATCTTGTGTACTTCTCATACTGACATGAGGGCCAATCCTTCCATGGCAAAAACCTTTCTTTTCTTTGCCAGGATTTAATGTATACAAATGTGTGGCTATTTAACAGTTTCTGGCATGCCAATATACGTGTAGCATATTTTCTTTATTTTTTAAAGACCACTGCTAGTATTCTTTCCAAGTAAAATAAAATAAAAATGAAATAGTCATTCTTCTAAAGTGTAAATAATATAAAATACAAACATCCAGGTTATATGCCATGTTGTGAACCTTAACAGGCATACTTCTGCAGTATGCCGGCAACACCTCAGTGAAAAGACAACCCTTATTCTCACACCAAAAGAACATGGAAAGAAAACCATATAATATTCAAAGAGAATCAAATCTCCCAAGTTTCATGCTGAAGGAAGATGTAGAAACATTACACGCGTTTGAACCGCACATTTCACAGACAAAAAAGTAAATATCCAACTGTTCATACAGATAATTTATTTATTCTTCTCCAGTGAAGAAGATTTGTTGATGTATTGGGTTTGCCTGGCCAGGTTTTGGTAGTGAGGGTGGCTTTTGTGAAAAACTGCCAGAAGCTTACCTCATGTCCAACAGAGCCACTCCCAGCTGATTCCAAGAC
Source organism: Ptilonorhynchus violaceus (assembly GCA_013397565.1). Taxonomy (NCBI): domain Eukaryota; kingdom Metazoa; phylum Chordata; class Aves; order Passeriformes; family Ptilonorhynchidae; genus Ptilonorhynchus; species Ptilonorhynchus violaceus. The sequence goes on along the minus strand of VZRJ01001486.1, from coordinate 21,824 downwards.
AGACCCACCACTGACCAAGGCCAAGCCATTCAGAAATAATGGTAATGCCTCTGTGATAACATATTTACAGAAGGTAAAAAAGTTATTGCAAAGTTGTAATTGTGGCCAGAGAGGAGAAGAATGAGAATATGTGAGAGGAACGGCTCTGCAGACACCAAAGTTAGTGCAGAGGGAAGGGCAGGAGGTGCCCCAGGTACCAGAGCTGAGATTCCCCTGCAGTCCGTGGTGCAGGCCACGGTGAGGCAGCTGTGCCCCTGCAGCCCATGGGGGTCTGTGGGGGAGCGGAGATCCACCTGCAGCCCCTGGAGGAGACACACACTGGAGCAGGTGGATGCCTGAGAGGAGGCTGTGACCTCTGTGGAAAACCTCTGCTGGAGCAAGCTTCTGGCACGGACCTGCATATCTGTGGAAAGAGGAGCCCACGCCTGGAGAAGGTTTCCTGTTAGGACTTGTGACCCTGTGGGAGACCCAGGCTGGAGCAGGCTGTGCCTGAAGGACTGCACCCCATGGAAGAGTGACCCACAGTGCAGCAGCTTGTGGAGAACGGTTGCCCGTGGAATGGACTCACATTAAAGGAGTTCATGGACAAATTATCTCCCATGGGATGGACTCCACACTGGAGCAGGGGAAGGACTCCTCTCCCTGAGCAGTGGCAGGAACAACCTGCGATGACCTGACCGTAATTCCCATTCCCGGTCTCCCTGCGCTGCTGTTGGGGAGGGGATAGAGTTGGAAATGATGGGGGAGGGGGGAATATATTCTTAAGATCTACCTTATTTCTCATTACCCTGCTGTGATCTTGTTAGTAATAAATTCAATTAATATCCTGAAGATGAGTCTGTATTGCCTGTGACAGTATAAATCCCCATTCAAACCAATATTAACTTAGTATTCAGAAAACATGAACTAGATGGCACTGTTACAGAGATTAGATACCTGCTGGGCAACTGCAGGCAAATACTTCCACAAAAAAGAGCAGAATAGGTACGTGTACTATATCTATTATCTTAGAAAAACTAAGCACATCTCATCCTCTTTATTAATGGTTGCCAAAGATGGCATTGGCTTTTATGAAAGAGCAATATAGTTTATCACTAGCAGAAAACTCAGTTCTATGATTTTCTTCCTTAGATTGCGCTAATTAGATTTCATATCTGTTCCACAGGGAAGAACAGACCAGGCTGCAAGTATTACACTGCTGTATAACCCTTTCTTTGACATGACTTGTTTCTTTTCCTGGCTTTGGGAAATGCCTTGATGCCCAGTCTCCTATAGGAATTCCAGGAGACAGTTTTATTCTCAATTTAGGATACTTACAAAGTTTAGAAGCAGGGCTAAAGAAAGTCCTATGAGAATGTTTTGTTTGAATTAGTTTTATGAGAAAAGAATAATAAAGATAGGACTGTCATTTACATGGAAAACAAGTGGGAATATAGCATAGCACACACATTTCTCCACCCCCTGGACACTACCCAGAACCCACTCGTTCACTGGTATTTCTGGTAGAAAACACATTACCCACATACTCACTTTTCTGCAGATCTTGTTCTATAAAATTATGATTTTACCTTGCACAGATTAGCCTCCCTATCTCCTGGACCTTTCTACTGACAGCTGATGTTCACTGAGACTCTCAGTCCTAAGTTCCCAGTGAGGGGCTGAAGGAAGGGGTCCTCAGCATTGTGCTTGAGCCAGGTTTCCTCAGGGAATGCTTGCACCGCCAGTGTTGCTTTGGAAGAGCTTCCCTGTCCCTGCCCATTCAACCAATGACATAACCCAGAAAATACTTGCTTTCACTGTGCTAGTTTTATAAGCTGAAGAACACTTTGCATATTGTAAAAGATGCACTCTCTGTGCTTTCAACTCTTTTTGGTGTATATTACACGTGTGGTTTTATGCCAGTGTCCTCGTCTTCTTTCAGTGTTGTGTGTTGGGTGTGTTGTGGTTTTGCACGGGTTATGAATTGAGAACTGCTGCCCTACACCACAAGGAGGGTAATGGAAATGGGGTTCTTGGAACAGAGAGAAGAACTCAAATCCCACATCCTACTCAGGATAAATCACTACCATCTGTTCCTACATCTTTGACACAAGGCTTTTTCTTTCCTGTTCAGAAAGAAGTTTCTACCCTCACAATTACAGATTCTTAGCAGTATTTTCCCTTATGTATGGCACACTTTATCCATGTCTGTAGTTTTTGAGGCTGATCCCTCTCAGGACTGCTGTGTAGAAGACAGGCTCTGACTTGAGTTTAGCATGCACACCCATATTTAATGGGACTGTGGAGTAAAGGGTATAGTGCATTCATCTCACATAGCATTGATGAGAATCCAAATCTGATTATACTGAAGTGAGCAGAGAGTTTGACAAGTGTTTGAAAGCTCAGGCTGTTATATTTTTGCTACTGCAACACTGGTATTAGATCTCAAAAGTATGACTCCCATCAAGTCCAAGTCCATCAGGACTTTTCTTTTCATCTTTATTTTTCTACCAGCTGACCTCTTTTACACAGGAGAAGAACCATTTGAACAAAAGCATGTGTTTGGTGACTTCTCTGGTAACCCAGCTGGTAGAAAAGCTAGGTCTTCTGATGCTGGGCCAGGGCTTGAGCCCCAGTGGCACAGCCACTTTTCACATGAAACTCCTATAAGTGTATGTAAGAAGAGACAGAGGCAACACTGTCTAGCCAGTATTGGGAAAAGAGAGGAGAGAGGTTTCCAGCCCTCAGGGACTGCCCAGGAATAGCCAAGTGATCACAATCTTGTAAAGGTTCTCCACAGAATCACAGAATGGTTGGGTTGGAAGGGACATGTAAAGGCCATTTAGTCCAACCCCCTGCAATTAGCCTGGACATCCTCAAATAGATTAGGTTGCTCAGAGCCCCATGCAGCCTTGAATGCTTCCAGAAATGGGGCATCCACTACCTCTCTAGGCAACTTGTTCCAGTGTTTCAATGTCCTCATTGTAAATGACTTTTTCCTTATATCTAGTCTGAATCAACCCTCTTTTGTTTGAAACCATTACTCCTTGTCCTGTTGCAACAGGCCCAGCTAAAAAGCTTTTTCCTGTCTTCAAGTCCCCTATAGGTCCTGGAAGTCTGCAATAGGGTCTCCCTAGACCTTTCTCTTATCCAGACTGAACAGCCTCAGCTCTCTTTGCCTGTCCTCATAGGAGAAGTCCTCCAGCCCTCTGATACTTTTTGTGGCAACAACAGAGCATAGTGAAAGACAGCATTTATGCAAATGCTTAAAATGTGAGCACAGAACTAAGTGTTTCTTGAGCAAGAATACATGTTCTACTGTAAGTGAGCCTTTGGAGCTGCTGGAGTTGAATTTAAAAAAATTGTTCAGTTTGAAGCTCCATGAGACAAGAGAAATGCATCTGGGCAAGTTGGAGGAGGTGAAGGACCCCATGGCTCAGGTGTAACTGAAGACAGCTCCCCTCAGCTCAGAGGGAATTTGCAGGAGCGCCCAAATTTTAAGGCATGCTGCCCGATGCACCCTGCAGAAAGCAAACCCTGCCCACCAAAAAACATCTTGGAAAGGCATTTCACACCAACAGTTTGGTCTAATATGGAGACTGTAGGAACAATCCGGTAAGCAAAATTGCTTCCTCAGTTAAGTAGCCCTTAGGTGGTTGACCCAACACCCTGACTTAAAACAATCAAATCAAAGATACAGAGATGAGCTCAAACCACTAGAGAAAGAATAAATTTCAGTCACCGCTGAAAGGGCTCTGTGAAACAAAAAAACTCAAGTCCAACATTCCTCTTCAAAATATCTAACTACTATAGCCTGATTTTCATCAAGTGATCACATTATGTTGATTAATCACTGCAGGAAATGAGTACCTCAATTCAGGTTTTATGCAGACCAGCAAGAGGGTGCAAGGAAGTCTGCATTGTATATTGCTACTATACCTTTCAAGTTTTTATGACCCTCAAGAGAAATGAGGCATTCATAATGTGGGGGGAAAATAAAAATCATAGAGAGCACCATAAATCTAAGGGACTAACTTGTGGAAATCACATCCTTAAACTGACATAGCAGTGATTAACTGGCAATGGCTTTTACAGTTAGAAAAGTTTTCGGATATAGTTATTTGCCCTGGGAAAGTTTCTGGTGGGGAGGAAAAAAAAAAAAAAAGAGCAAGCTCAAGTATTTAATCAAATCCTTGTTTTGGGGCTGGAGGGATGGAATACGTTAAACCACAAGCCTTGCACCTCAAGAAGCTTGGTTCTGAATCTGTTCTGATCACAGAGAATTAACTTCCCAGTAGATGTTTGCTCACATTTTTTTATAAAACCACCCACAGTACTCAGTAGTCTCCATTTAGCAGAGCATTGGAATAAATTGTTGTTCGTAACTGAGCTCTACTTGCTCAGCTTTCTTTGCCAGTATAGACAATCTCTGTGTATATAAAACAATGGTTCCCACTTTCCAGTATTCAAACATCTACTTGGCAATCAAAATATCAAAATTAAAAAGGATATATGCATGTCTACATATCTATCTATTCAGAGAAAACCAAAGTTAATTATTGTTGATACTGAAGTCTATGCAGAGGCCTGAATGCTGTGGTATCACTTGTATTTACTCATGATATAGGAATAATGCTACAAATCAAAATAATAGTATCCTTCATCCATTTTGCATTTGCTTTCACCACAGGAAACTGTACAAAGTGAAAAGCAAGCACAGCAGTGCCCTAAGAAATGTAATCTTCCACCAAGGAATATCTTTGTTGCTAAAGAGCAAAGATCTTGATCTAGACAAACAAATGGACCAAGTCTCACCAGGATGGCTGTGCCTGTAAAAGCAAAATGAACAGGTCCAAGAATATTGCTGGGCAGGAAAGGCGACTGTTCAGCTCACAAAACTGCTAGAGCGATCTCTTGCACAATTTTACCCTACATCAACCCCCACACAATTTCCAGTCAGCATGGCCCATGAACCACATCTTTACTGCACCTTTGTTTCTTTCTCTGCATTCATGCATAATAGAGTTGGCAGGGATATACATGAATAGAGATTCACAAAGCAGTTAACATAAAGAAACAGTTGACACAAAGTAACATAATTTACAGACAACAGAATTTGATCAGAATAGTCAGAATTTTTAGCTTTATCCAATTGGTCAATGATACCCTAAAAGCCAAAATCCAAATCAGTCCCCATCGGGACCAATTCATAAATTGTTGCACTACACCAAAGCATCTGCTGCCTAGGCCACTGAGACTCCACCTGCAGAGAAACCAGTAAAAATTTTCATAATAAATCTCATGCACACATACCATCAAATTTTTCAATCCTCTAAAGAAAAGATTCTTTCAAGTAAAGAACCTCAAGACTTGAGGTTTAAAAACATAAAAATTCTCCATGGAAAGGAAGCAAATGCCTATGGTAGCTAATTGATGAAAAAGCCCATTTCAAACCAATTTATGGAAATTGTTCAAGCAGATTAATTTAGGAGATCAGTAACACTCTTTAAAGTAACTAAGACCCCAGTAAGCTTTCCTCATAACAAGACAGGAAAAGAAGAATCTGTGAAGGAAAGACCAGCAATTCAATCTGAACCCTGTTTAAATACAGAGCCAGAACTACAGGTAGGGAGTATTTTGAACTTACACTGCCAAGTTTTCTGAGATGAAAGAAAACTATGACAAGAAATTGTGTTTATAAAACTCTTTAGCTTTTAACAGCATCCTTTTTGGCATGCCCCTTTGGCCACACATTCATGTTCTCATGTATAAGTTAATAGTTTGTACACATGCTTTTTATATTGAAGCACTGTAATTTCAATACTATTTTTATACTATTCATGGCTGCACATTTCTGCATTTTAACTGAAATATACTCAGTATTGTATTTTAATGCTCATATCTGATGCTTTTCTAAAGGCTAGCTGTGTGAGCAATAAGAGTGACAGGAAAGAGATCTGCAATGGATCAGAAATTCAGGTCTCATTAGCATAGCTATACAGAATATGAAGGCATTGAACAACATAACAAACAGCAAAATTATCATCTTCCCAACAAGTTCTATATTTTTTTTTTTTTGTAACTTTTTTGGTAGTAGAAGAGACTATTGGAGATTTTTTAAAAAGAAAAGAAAAAAAAGAGATCTTGACAAAAAAGATAAATCAACTCTCAGAGACAGAGAAATGCCACGTCTCAGGTTTATCAAGCTGTTTATCAACCACCCAAAGACCTTTGTAAACAGGGCGTAAAATGGACAGAATGTTATTGGTACTGTCAAGAGATGCAGCTGAAAAAAAGGATGCAAAGTTCCAGTATCTGAAGGAATCTGAAGAAAGATTGATGCTAAAAGATTAGCATCTTGAGATTTTTGATATTCATGTCCTACTGATTAGCACAGCAAGCATGAAATCAAAGTTTGCATAAGATAATAAAAAGCCAAAGAGTGGAATAATACAATTTCACACAGATGGAATATTGCACGAAGCACAACGTGCCAGCTATGTGATAACACATACAGAGGGGGCGTGACTGAATTCCCCACAGGCAAAAATTTTAAAGTCTCTAGCAAAACATGTCATTGCCAAAAAGTCAGCAAGTCAGCTCTTCCAAAAGCTATCACACTAGAGTGGTTAAAAACTGGTTGTAATAAAGTGCATTTGTCAGAAGTGTTGTAAACAGTGATACCATGATCCTCAGTTTTGAGTCAAAAGCACTGTTTCAACTCACGTTCCTATAAATATATGCCAAATTTTAAATAGATGCTTACATATTTTCATTTCTATACATTCAAATTACATTTATACATATCCAAATTAGTTTAGGCTCTGACTCCTCTCATCTTTGAACTTCTTCATACTGAATTAACCCTGGTAGATGGTTGTGAGCAGAAATACACCCAAACTCCAAGTTATTTGTCTAGGAGAGATGGAAGGATCAGCAGAGATGAAGAATTTTTTTTAAAGTGTCAGCAAAATTGTTTGTTCAGCAGCTCACATGGGAAGAATAGTCTGATCAGAGTTGAAAACCAGCAAGGAAACTATCAGCCATCTATTCCCTTTCTGGAATTTTGTACCCATACAGACTCCATCAGAAAACATATGTAAAATATAAGGCTCCAAGGAACTATCAGCTGATCGAGACATTCCTCATTCTGCCTGAGATCTGTAAGAAAGTTGCTAACTACTACGCTAAGTAAACCTGCTACATGCAAGTACAGCGGGACATTGCCCCAGACATGCTGCTAGACTGAACGATACAGCTACAGGACAGCAGCTTGAAGAAAACTACTGCTTTTTTGCCCTCTCATTTCTCCCAAACAATGGAAAGCTTTCTCTTTAAAAGTTACAAATTAGAGTTGCTTTGCTGATGATAAGCTCTGGCTTTTGTTGAGCAAACCATAAACCAGGAGTTCCTGTATTTTTTTCCAGACATGATCCCTGGAGACTTGTGCTGTTCTTGCTTCTGCAGCAGTCACTGTTCCTGCTGCTAGTGTAATTCCCACCGCTCCAGCATCTTGCAAAATGCCAGTTTTCTGGAACTGGCTGGAATCCAATAGCTGACACCTCACATGAGTGTGCTACATGCAGTGCTCAGATTAAAAGCGTCTTTTGCCGTTTGGAGGCTTCAATTTCTGTGTGTTGAATTACACTTCTCTCCCTTAACGTGAATGGAAAACGTTTGCAACATTTAAGAAAATCAACCTGAGGTATCTACAATGTGGTCTAATGAAAATGCCAATTTAATTTTTTTTCCAAGTGCTGTTCCTGTTTTTCACCTGTTTTGACACCAGGCTTTCTACAAGGCACTGAGCCCTTTGTTACATTCCTTAAGTTTTCTTCTCTTGAAGTGTTTGCACTGTGCTGAGAGCTGGGGCGTAACAAAGTCGTGGCCCTCAGGTGCTATTGGCTTCATCCATTTGACACAGCTTTATTTAAGTTGCCTCCCAATATTTCAGTAGGACAAATCTCTCTTGGAGGGGGCCCAGGCTGTGACCCCTGTGCAAAATTATTTGCTCCAATCTGCACTGCACACTAATTCCAAAAAAGAGAAGCTGGTCAAGTGTGCAAACATGGCTTAATGAAAACAGTGTGTACTTTTTGGAATGGCCATATTTTCTTAGATTTTCTGCCCTTCCTCCTGTTAAAAATGCAATGTGTGCATTTGAAAGTAGCCCTTGTCCATTGCAATAATTTTCTTACTGCTGTCAATTACTGTTTGGATTTCTAATCTCTTGGGTCCCACATGGAACTACGCAACCGTACAATATATCATAGACCTTCTCAAGAGAAGACTGAATATTGGTGAATATTGAGAGAATTTGTGATGTAGCCACTTGGAAACAAAGTAAGTTAAACCAAAGCAACTATAAACTCAGTCCCTCCTGCTATCTGTGGGTACGAATTCTAGTAAGGTCTGAGATTTCCCCACTGATTCAGCTCTTCTTTTGTGAGTTTGGAAGTTACTGCTTCCAGATTTAAGATCCCCAAAATTTGGAATATTCCTTCCATTAGAGAATTCAAGCTCCAGCCTGTACACTTAAATCAATGGCAAATTACCAGTCATTTAGAGTAGCAATGATGTATCTTTTTGTCTCTCTGATAGTCATATTCACATATGCTTCACAGCATTCAAAATAATAATACCACTTTGACTCTTTCAATCCAAAATCTGCAATAACAAAATAATAAATGTAACAAACAAAAGGTAAAACTTTCAAAAGTTGCAAGTTATATCCACCCATATAATTAAAATGAGCTCATAGGCAGTGAAAAAAACAGTACACTCACTGAATTAATAACCAGTACCACACATGTCTGCATATTTTATGAGTTGCAGATGTGTATTTATACTTTAAACATAGCCACATTAAAGTATGACACGGTTTGTCATATATTTGCTGTGTTTTCATGACAAAAACAGCTCTACAGAAAAACAGAGGACTTCTTTAAAAGCAATTATAAAATGCATCTTGAGATATCCTTATGCATTTTATGATACTGTACATGCACAATAATGCTTTAATTATAGTTGAGTAACCCATTCAGATAAACACAGCATGAAAAGCTGATTTTACTGTTCATCTAAGTGTTCTTAAAAAGATCACTGCAAAAAAAATTTACTTCAAGAATATGTGCAAAAGCATAGCATAACTTTTATACATCGTTGACATTACCAAAAGTCAAGAAACTTCTTCAGATGCAGTTTAATTCTTAGATGGCTGTTTTAACTTCGAACAGAGTTCTCAAAATAGTGCCCAAATGCACAGTGCTTGTTGAACAAATTCTGATTTATTGAAGGCAAACATTTACATTGGCTACAATGCTATAGCTGTTACAAAGCTGGATAAAAGAGGCTTAAATAGCAATAGAAAGCAAGTGCAGTAAAAAGTGAATAGAGAAAATATTTGGCCTTGGTGATCTTCTGGCAGTATTTACATTATGTACATTTTGTTAAATATTTGTAGTAACTCTAAGGCACCATAGGCTAAATAGCAGGCTGCAGTATGATTTTGTGCACAGAATGAAATAAATTTATTTGGAGAAAAAAAGGCTATGGACTTGAAAGAAACATAGGCATATTTTATGTTTACATAAAGGAGTGGCTGTTTGTTAAAATTCAAAGATACAATATATACACTGGGTAAGTTCAAAAATTATTTTAGAACATTAAATTAAATGTCTATGTAGAAGGACTATTTTTACTGACTTTTTGATAAATGTTTAATGCAATCTCTTCAACAGGTTTTCAACACAGTAGATATGTTCATCTAAAAACTAACATTTTTTTTCCCTTAACAAAAGTCTTATGCCTAGTACATATACAAAATCCCAATGAAAAGTGTAATGGGCAGTAATTTACATTGTAGCTGTTCTGTGGCAGACTGAAACATAGCAGGAGCATGCAGTCAAAATGCTATGGAACAGCAGTTCAAGGTGCCTTATTCCCTCAGCTCTTGTCAGTGGCTGTTGCTGCAGCCAGTGAGCAGGAGGACAACACTGACATCCCAGGACAGACAGTGGAGGTCAGCACTTTCAGATCTGTTTCAAGCCCAAATAGGGAAATTCGGACCACTGGCGACATCCTTGTGCATTGGACACAACACCATGCACACAGAACGACGCTCTGCTTGGAGCAAGTCTTCCCATTTTTATTAATCCCCTTCTGAAGAATATGTCCCTCCACTCCTCAGTGTTTTAAGGAATAAATTTGGCTGACTGGACTCAAGATCCTTTCTGAACAACTTCTGGTGTCACATAGAGTCATAACTGCTCTATAAACCTTGCTCGGTTCAGTCAACAGGCTCATCCTGCACCTTGAGATGGTGCTTGTAACGAAGCAATTGCACAGACACCAGATTAACACCTCAGTTTCGCAAATGAAACACCACAGGATGCTATGTGCCACAGGAGAGAAGAGAATGGGTGGCCAGGGCCACTCTGGCTGCCGTGGTGCTGCCAGCAGAGGCTGCACGTCGTCAGTCATGTCAGCCATGGCTCATACTCTTTGTATCTCACTTTCACTTCCCAGAGCCAAGAAAAAAATCTATCTAAATTAATGTAATTCTTAAGTAACTAGATATTACTTTTATATTTGCTTAGGGTTTGGGGGTCTTTAGTGTCTCTTTCCAAACCATGAATCTCTTAATTCACTCGTCCCCTTTTGGCTTTTTTACTTTGTATTCAACCTTCTTGGAATTATCCTAATTGTTTTCACAGTACTAAGTGATTTATAAGCAAAGTATAATTGATCTATGCACAAAGTCTTCATTTGGAGTGACTGTACATTTGTATTAACAAATGTATAGCATAATTCACCAGATGCATTTTTAGTACTAGCAGCTATAATGTTAAAATCATTCAGCATCATTAACAGTTTTTCAAGGGCTGTAGAGGAAAATTATAGGCCTAGAAAGTTCCACTGCCACTGACTAGTTCCTGTAAAACATTAACCAATATATTACACAACCTGGCCACCTTATGGTAAGTAACAGGAAGTCAAAGATTCAGGTTATCAAAACAGTGTTGCACTATTGAAGAAAACAGGGCTATGCTGATTCATATAATAGAAAAAGGTAACTCAAATTGCTTAATTTAGCCCTTGAATGCTAAATGCTTGCCTGAAACTCAAGAAAGATTTAAAAGCATCTTTCTGGATTCCTTTCTCAATGTTTAAAATACTCACCAGCATAAATATGGCAATTCATAATTAGAGTGCAACATTAAAGTACTAAGATAAATTTTCTGTCAAACCTTTCCCACATGAGGAGGGCTTGCATTTTGCTGTGGGATGTAGCAATAAGTTATAAAGTTCTTTACCAAGAACTCCTTTGGTTGCTCCATGCTGGGTATGGCGACAGCTGTGACTCCATGGGCATTTCTACCAAGCGAGATGGCAGAGCCTGGGGCTCGACTTTCTTTGATTAAAAGCCACCCGTGGAAAGCCTACATCTTTACAGCAGGAGTTAAAATGTCTGCTCCATCACCAATATGTGTGCATGGTAACAGAAGGGAAATGAGAGGGCTTTGGGCATAACATAGGGTCTTGCTCAGGTGACCCTGGGTTTTTAATTTTTGTCACCTGGAATCCATGTTAATAGAAGTTATTTGGAAACATTTGGTAATATGCAACTTCCACCTTTGGATAAAACCCCAAGGGACAAATCCTTCAAAGAAAATTTCATCCTTAGGCTTTTTCTTGGCAATAAAAGTCTTTTGTTTCAGCTTTGAAGTCTGCTATGTAAGGATTGTTTATTTTTGAGTTACAGATGCCAAATGAACATCCCTCCTTCCCCTAACCTTTTAAAAATAATAAGCACTAATACTTTGTTAAATGATCTGAAGAGTCATGTTCACCTGCAAATGATACAACGGTTTAGAAGTTTCTCATTAATATATTGGCTAAAGAAAAAAGTGACTTTCTGGCAAGCTAATTTTGTTCAAATTCAGTTGCTGTTTATGTGTGACACTGGGCTTGTGTCCTTGCACTGTAGCTACAGTGTGACACCTTTCCAGGTGGCCCAGCTGCTCTGGGCGTGGTGCTGCCCCAAACAGCCATGGGCTGTGTATCCCCATGATGCAGCTTGGTTCTCCCAGTCCCTTTTCATGCCATGCACTGCATGGGTCATGAGCTGCTAATGCCATCTTGTCCCTTCCAAACATCCTGAAAGGTTTTTCCCTCTTCCACTGGTTTATAACACCTGTGCTTGTCACATTCTACCTTTTACTCTTGGCCACCATCCTTCTCCCCCCGGGTCAGTCAGTCACTGCAGTACTTCCTGAGGCAAGCACCTTACAATAGCAAGGCCCCCATACACCCTGGAGGCCTGTTTTCCTTCACACTGTCCCTTTCTGTGGGGCTCATCCATTTAAAACAAACCTCTGAACAGTTTTAAAATTTGGCAGCAATTTCTTCTTCCCCTTCCCTTTCCTGGGGTTGTACTTATGACGGCACCACATATGACCAGTATCACAACCCCACAATGCAAACTGAGGTTGACTCATTAGCTATATTTCAGGTTTCTTCCTTCAAGGGTTTCACTTGGGACCCTGATGAAGCTTGAGGGAAGAGGGAAGATAACTGTTTATTTGGCTTCTCCAGTTGACTCATAGTCATCTTTCTTTCCTCCTAGTTTTTTGGAGGGGGCATCCCAGAGTGGTGGGCTATCAGGCCAGCAAATAATCACAGGACATCTTTGTGGACTTGTTTCCCAGTTTCTTTTTGTTAGGCAAAACATAGTGATTCAGACACATATGGCAAGACAATTACACAGAGATGGTCACATCAGGTTTTCAGCTCCACACATCTGAATTACGTTGATTTTGTGCAGCCACACAACCTAAGGCAGTCCTTATGTAGACAGACAAACTTCAGGAAACCTCTTTATTTCAAGAAGTTAACCTGTGTTCCAACACGAAAGATAACAATTAGAGTAGTGATTCTCAAGTTAGGGGTCCAACAAACAACAGTGAAAATCAACAGAATTAATAGCAAAATGGGATGTGCAAACAGAATTGCCTTTACAGGTCTGGGTACGAACCCAGAAAAACTAAAATCCCCAATAAGTCTAGAATGCTAAAATACACCTCCAGGTATAAGCTCCTAGACCAAATACCACTATTTTACTTGTAGGGCACTTCAATTGCAGCAAGTAATACAGGAGTGTAGCTTGAACTAGAAAGAAGGAGTCACCCATTACAGCATATCTAATTCAGTTCCGTTTAAAAAAAACCAAACACACCTGTGCTCTGTTGTGCTGTTATTTGGTGCTTTAGTATCTTTATTATGAAAATAACATAATAGAGGATTCAGTCTATTTTTGCTTTCTGAGGTGGCTTGTAGCAGTTGCACAGATGGGTAAGTTGAACTGCTCCCCATTTTCATGGGTGAGATTGATGCTTCAGGATAGCTACCAGGAGGGCTGCCAAGGGCACTCATCAGGGCACAGGGTATGCTTTATGCCTTGGAGTCTGGACCCTTCTCTAGCTGTGTTGCCATCATACTCCCTTGGAAAAAACAGTTGTTAATTTAAAAGACAGAGATATTTAAATTGATTTCTTATCCCCTAGAAGTAAATTAATAAAAATATTTCACCAAGACAAAATCAGTAAAATTTTGCATTTGTATATATTTTCTGATGCACCAACAATCAACTCAATCATGTAAAAGCCTTAGCACATACTTTTAAATATGTGGATAAATTTAACCACAGAGCAGTTTCACTGAAGTTAAGATGCAAACATTAAAAAACCTTGTTGATCTAATGAAACTGTAAAATCTAGTATATAAAAACCAAATTCATAAAAAGGAAATTAACAGCTGCAGGATTTCCAGGTGTTTCCTAGCTTGTATAATTAAAAAATGCAACCAAGCTGCTTAATGGATAAGACAGTGCTTCCAGAGAAGATAAAGAAAGCTGAACGTATACTATCACATTCATTACTTTTTACTTTGTTTCAACCAGTAAATAAAAAATGTATTGTTGTTTTCACCTTTGAGTCTAAATGCTAGCTGCGTTTGTGTAAAATAAAAAGCATCAAGGATAGCTGCAGGTAACCAATCTCTGTAATTTTACATGTTCCAGCCAACCCTTTATTTTGTTTTAATACGAGAATATTTTACTTATTGCAAAGTATCCTGCATAATACAGGTGCTCCGCTATAAAATCTTCTCTCTTACTTATAATTCAGTCATTCTAAATTTAAAATACCAGTATACAGTACTAAAACCTCCAATTGAAGTTTAGTATAAAAATATCAGCACAAAAGTCCTTTTTAAAGTCTGTTTATTGTGAGCAACCCAAATGCCTGTTTAATTATTAATTGTTTTAGTATAATAATAGACTTTGCACCCCTACAGTTGCTAATTGATACCATCTCAGGTATTTTGATGAGATAAGAAATACTGAGTAAGAAAACAGTAAGTATTCAAATGGTTAATTTGCTTAGAATAATAATAAATTAGGTTTTTGCATCTTCTTCAGTTCAAAATCCAGCTTTGAGACTGAGGAAGGCTTCACATCAATTACGTAAGAGTGGTCCTTTTAACCAGTAGCAGTTTGATTGCCAATGACTCGAAGAATCTCTTTGTGAATGTTTGGTTCCTGTGTATTTATACTTGTATCACCCACTTGACCATCTTCATAACTAAAAAAAAAAAGGTACAGAAAATGAAATCAAATTAGTGTTTTATTAATCTACCTAAAACCATTAAAAACTCTCGTTCACTAAGTGCTTATTCCATATGCTAACTTGTTTCTATTAAATGCTCTGCTGTGCTTCACCATTATATGCAGATCCTAAACTCTGGAGAGTGGAAGGTGGTAAGGCTGCCTTCGTCACTGAAACCCTGAGGCTGAATAAGCCACCAGGACCCAAAGGGGACAAGTGTTAGGTGAAAGGGGGAAATGCTCACATCACAGACAGGAAGCCTTTAATGAATTCCTCGGCTTAAATACACACAGCCAAGTAGAAATGATGTTTTACAATACATGGAGAAACTTACTATAACATGAAGTAATGCCATTGAATGGGAAAAATCATTAACTCTCTATTCATTTATACTTAAACACAACACCTACTAAACCTTTGTTGCTAGCTTGTCCATACATTTCCTAGCACAAATAAGTACAGTGAAAGACAAAAAATGAAGTGATACTGAACAGAATTAGGAAGAAATGTCTTTTATCTACTTTCATTATGACTATTGGAGGGAACATGGGAAAGAGGTCTAGTATGAAGTTGAATGTGAAAAGAAGCTTTGTACTCACACAAAGAAAAATCTTGTACACACGTGATCTGTATTGGGGACTACCCATATCTCCCCATGTTTGTGCAGATCAGGTGAGGTTATCACTATCAGGGAAAGAATAAATTTCACAGTGATGAAAACATGCCTGGAAAACATTGCTCCAAAAGATCTGGGGTTTTAAACATTTTAAAAAGGCTTTTGGGAATGTGCACTTTTCCCCCACATGTCTGTGGTGTGGCGCAGATTTTGAGTTGGCTGCTAGTACAAACAGGGAAATGAACTTGATTCTTGTTTCCCAAATGTGTTTTTCCAAAACCACAGATGCTTGATGTATGGGAGCAAGTTGTTAAATGGAATGAAAGCTTAAAAAATGTATTTATTAAAAACTGAATTTAAAAAGCCACAGGGCTGTTAAAGACGGTATCAGATAACTAATCAGCCTTTGGAACAGGTATTTGTGTTTGATGATGGCTGATCCAAAACCAGTATGTGTAAGACAAGGCCTGAAACTGCTATATGGCAAATTTGGGATGTGCAATACTATCAAATATTTAAAACAAGTAATCATAGCAATTATGACTCAAGAGGTTCAAAAAGCTTGCCAAAACTTGCTCAATATATTTGATGATAGCTTGTTTACCAGCAGAATGAGGATAACACAGGAAAGAAAGCTTTTTATTGCTAACTAGAAGCTATACCATCAATCTGTATTTGAAAATATTTCTAAATGCATTTAAAGAGCATCCTTCTGGGCAAGTTGTCCAGCTGTGGGATAAGGAGGTTCATGGTGTGGTGGGTGAAGAACTGGCTGAGGGACTGAGCTCAAAGGGTTGTAGTGAATGGGGTACATCTGGCTGGTGACTGGACACCACACCAGTGGTATTCCTCAGGGCTCCATTCCAGGGCCAGTTCTGTTCTGTGTATTTATCCATGATCTGGATGCAGGAGGTGAATGCACTGTTACCAAGTTTGCTGCTGCCAAACTTGGAGGTGTTATTGAATTTGTGGAGAGACAGAAGGCCTTGCAGAGGGATCTAGATTGACTGGAGCATTGGGCAATCATTAATGAGATGAAATTTAACAAGTTCAACTGCTGGACTCTGCAGCTAGGACAGAGTAAAGCCAGGCACCAGAATAAATGGGAAGAGCGTTGTCTGGGGACTAGCCCTGCACAGAGGGATGTGGGGCAGGCTGATGCTGAGCTCAGTGTGGCTTAGCAGTGCCAGGGCAGTCCCGAGGGCAAACCCCATCCCAGAGCGCTGAGCACAGCACAACCGGCCCAGGGAGGAGATGATCCCGCTGGGCTCAGCCTTGGGGCAGCCTCGCTGGGGGCCCTGCTGGGCCCTGCAGGCGGGGAAGGATGTGAAAGTCCTTCAGTGCATCCAGAGGAGGGAAACAAAGCTGGTGGGAGGGCTGGAAAAAATGTCCTGGAGAGCGGTGGAGGAATTTGGGCTTGTCTCCTTNATGTTTTTGCTATTGCTGAGCAGGGCTTATACAGAGCCAAGGCCTCTTCTGCTTCTCATACTGCCACGCTCCAAGGAAGATGGGGGTGCCTGGGAGGTTGAGAGGAGACACAGCCAGGACAGGTGACCCCAACTGACCAAAGGGATACTCCAGACCATGTGACATCATGCTTGGTATTTAAAGTAGGGGGAAGAAGGAGGAAGGGGGGGACGTTTGGAGTGACACTGTTTGTCTTCCCAAGTAACCTTTCCACGTGATGGGGCCCTGCTCTCCTGGAGATGGCTGAACACCTGCCTGCTCATGGGAAGCAGGGAATTCCTTCTTTTGCTCTGCTTGTGTATGTGGCTTTTGCTTTCCCTATTAAACTCTCTGTATCTCAACCCATGAGCTTTCCAGCTTTTACCCTTCTGATTCTTCCCCCAGTCCTCCAGGTGGAGGAGTGAGCAAGTGGCTGTGTAGTAGTTGGTGACAGGCTGGAGTTAAATCACAACAGGTGGTCAAACTCTAGAACAGGCTTCCTAGAGAGGTGGTTGATGCTCCCAACCAGTCAGTGTTTAAGAGGCATTTAGACAATGACCTTAATAACAAGCCTTAACATTTGGGCAGCCCTGAATTGGTCAGGATTGGACTTGGATGATAGGTGCAGGTCCCTTTCAACTGAAATAGTCTGGTTTATTTTATTCTAACACTACCATGAATGCATGCATATTCAATTTAGATATATTTCTTCCATGAATTGCAATTTTTAACAAAAATTTTTCTCTTGTAATGAATTTTACATAAAATCTTTATTAACCACCTCCCCTAAATACTTCTTTTCACAGAAAAAATAAGTGAATATGAAAGCTGCAAAATGTGTTTTACCAAATATTTTAAATTCACTCTTATAAAATTCGTAATCCATTAATAAGCGCGAGGAAAGAACAACAAGGATGAAAAAGTCCTTGTGAAAGATGTAATTTACATTTGGAAAATTCAGGCATTACAGGCCAAGTAATTAATTTCGTTCCTTATTTTTCTGTAAAGATCAAACTATATTTTTATGTTGACTGACAGATTCTTAATCATGTATAGCTGAAAGCTTCTATTTTGAAATAACACATTTTCCATCTTCTATCTTAATTTTCACTTTTTAAAACAAAAAAATGCTCCAAATGAAGGGCCAATTGAGTTTAATATAATTTCTAAGACTAGTCCCCAACTACTGGTACAATTCTTATTCACATTTCACAATTCTTTGTTCTTATAACCTCATGAGGGGTTTCACTAGTTATTAAAAGCATAGCCAATTCTTTCAAGAATGACTGTACTCATGCACTAGATTTTAACTTCACAAAGTTTCTGAAGGAAAGAGAACATACTAGTTGCCAGATGATCAGTACATTTGTCTGAACAGTGAAAAATTATTTGGAAATTCGATAGGAAAGGTGTTTTTTTCTGACTTTTATGTGTTTAAAGCATTTGTCAAGAGCTTGCAGGAAGTCAGTGCTTCAAATAAAGGCCATGACTTGGGTTATCTTGATGGTTTAGGAATATGATCACATGTGAAACACAGACCAGATGATCAGTCACTATGTGCACATGATTATTCCATGAAAATTCAGCATATGCTAACAGGTTTTGTTCAAACAGGGGAAACGTTCTTAACTGAAATATAAAGGTCAGCTTTGAGTTGAGCAAGTACTCGTACACCTACCAGTAGTTTCTTACCTAAACAACCAACTAAAGGTCTCACTGACTTGCACCCAATGACATGAGCATCCTGTGGCCATGCCTGAAACAGTTTCACAAGGGCTCTCAGCTTACCTTCACATAAGGCTATGCATTTTAAGTTACGGCTTTGCAAAAATTGTGACTGCTGTCCTTTCTTCTGTGACTGAGAGGTAAAAAAGTAAGAAAATAAAATTAGTGTAGTAAAACAAACTCAGTGAAAAAGCAACAAAGGAGACAGCTGCTATTTTCAGTGGTTTATTAATGAAGAGAGATAGAGGCAGTCTTTCTAAAATGTTTCTATTTTAGTTCTAAATGTAATAGAATTTATAAAAAAATGCTATTACTTATTTCTTATTTGGATTATTGTAGGAGGTATCTGAACTCCTTTAGAAAAAAAAATAATATCCAAAAGTTCCTAATTATTACAGAATCAATAATATTATCAGAAATACCAGTGTTACTCACAAATAAGTAGAAATCAGAAAAAAAAAAAAGAAGGTGAAATAAATCACCAATTCTTTGGCCACTACTCCGATATTTTACTTTCCTTCCTACTTTCAAGAACTTCTGCTGACATACCAATCTCTCTTCAAAGCCAGATTATTCTGTAGTTTCTATGTGTTAACCATAGAGACAGACATAAGATTTCTTTCTTGAAATTCAGCCTTATGCATAGATGCTGTGAGTTTGCTTTAGATATAGCAGAATTGTAATGGTTTAATATGTAAAAATCATGAAGAAGAAAAAATTACTTGCTCTCAATTAAATGCTGCTCATTTCCCAACAATAACCACTCTCAGTTTCTTTTGCACCATTGTTCTGGAGGTCTAAACCTCAGACAGCAAGAGCTTGCTAAGGGTCATAATGCAACATGTATTTAATTTTCATTCTCTTCCTAAATTCTTCTACTTGGAAAAGAAGGGCACAAGAGCTGCAATATGCTCTGTAAATTTTTACTAAAGGACTTATGCTGTATTTGATGTTTGCAGTCTCTGAACTTGTTGATTTCATTCAATGAAATAAAACTCCTAACTTACACAAAGGGAATATTACCTCTCTTTCAGCTACTAAGTTCCCAAGAACAAAACCCACGTATCTTCCAGAGATGGTTGATGTACCATACCTGTGATGTATTACTGCTCTTACTGCCTGAAGCTGGTTCATCTTTAGCTGACACCTTCTGCTGCTTCTTGTTCATCCCTAGGAATATTAAAATCATAAGATACCCTGGCATATAAATATTGTAAAAAGCAGAGTTAAGTATGAAAATGAAAGAGGCAGCACAGAGGGAATTGCAGTCCTTTGCATGGCACCCAGAAAACTAGTTAACTTTGTCACAGAATATCCCAATATAAATCCTGTAAATTACTAGTACCTCTGCATGTATTGCAAAGACTTTAGCAACATCAAGTTAGCATTAAGCAGGTGCAAAAGCAGATAAACATGAGCTTAAATGCCAGTGAATTCAGATCAGGAACGTTCTTACATAGTTGCTTAACAGAGTTGTAGGTCAGCATGTCCTGAATCTAATTGACCCTATTCAGGCTAAAGTAAAATTCTGATTTACTGTGGGTGGGACAGCAAAATCACAAGAGAAAGAACTTCTGATATTAATCTTTAGCACTTTATGTAGACTTATATTAAAAGCCTAATTAATTTTTATGAGTAGACAATTTAAGTTTTGAAATCTACCTTGGTTTGATCTCTTTATCTACATATAAAAGTATTAAATTATTTGTCAGTCACACTTGATCCAATTTCCAGCTCAGAAATTGAAACATTTGCATTTGTGCCTTATATCTCATTCATATCTCTCACCTCGGTTTATATAAAATTCCTGTGTTGCATGATACTATGGGCTTCCTTGCGTTTCCACTATCTTGTATTGCACAGAATCATGGAATCGTTTGGGTTTGAAGGGACCTTAAAGATCATCTAGTCCCAATCCCCCTGGCGTGGGTAAGGACACCTTCCGCTACCCCAGGCTGCTCAGAGCCCCATCCAACCTGACCTTGAACACTTCAATTTCTTGGCACTTTGCAAATACAGACTGAATTAAGGGGAAGACTAACTCTTCTAACTCCTAAGGAACAGGATGTGTAGGACTCCTCCGTGGTTTTTATTGGCATCAAGGATTACACACTTCATTACAGGCCTCCGTTCTGAAGGGAACAGGATGCAAGGGGCCAGGACAGACAGAGAGAGGAGCAATAACACAGTGAAGCTGACAAAGCAGTATTGTCCAAAAAGAAAGGCATTTCGTCAGATAATGACACTTCAGCCACCACTTTTAGTGGGTCCTAAGAAGTTTTCGTACTCATGTAATCTCTGAAAAGCTAAAAGTGCATCTAGAGATAATTGATGTTGAAGTTCCACAAATAGCTCAAAAATTTTGAACTCCTAAAACGAATTGTGACATGACCTAAAAATACTGAGTATCAGAAACTCCTAGAATTATCTACATGGACATGAACACATATTAAACTATATACCTGCACTTTCATATGTGAGGAAACGGTAAATAACACATACCGAAAGGAAAAAGTCACCACCTTTTAAAATCTCTTTACTTTCTCAATATACACATTTGTGGGTCATGTTTCGATTATGCTTCTATTTATGATTTAATTCTTACATGGAAAACTCTGCAGAACTCACTTTTGGATTCACTAGTCAGACAACTTATGTTCCTTCCCCTTCTCAGGCTAAAATAAACACATTGAACTGCACTTTCTATGTAATCCTGATATGGTAATACTTGGGAAGACTCTTAAATATACAGGGTTGAACATGTCTCTTGAGGAATATTTGTTTTGTCAGATCAGGTCATAAAAGACCACGAATTCATACGTAAAGTTTGATGGACTTAGGCAGATACTGACAAAAATCACGAAGCTGGATTTCAACCGCATCATCAAGACCCGCTCCACTATACATTGCATTCAGTATTAGCTAATATTTACTTCAACGACACTTTAAGAATTCTAAGCACCTTGGAAAATAAGGACAGTATTTAACAAGAAAATGTTCTTATTTCTTATGACATATAAAAAAAAAAAGAAAATTCTGTTTTTGGAATAAATCATGGTTGACAAAGATAAAATTGAATACAGTGTTCTAAACAGTGTAAGCTGATAAGAAGAGCAGTAGAATTAGATATCCCCCTATATTTCTCCAACTTTAGAGTGATTTAGAAATACCACCTGAGTAACCAAATGATATGCTTGACAACGGACTAAGGTAGATTCCACTTCCAAACATTGCACCATGGAGCTGAAAAAGAGTGGAGTGATTATTTAGCACTAATTTGGTTATCTAGACAAAATAATAATAATTACAGAAACAGGTCATAATGCATCTGCCTCACTGTACTAATTTATTGCCAGGCAATAAACAGTGTTCAAAGAAGTCTTTTAAAAAAT
>VZRJ01001482.1:100721-115028 GCA_013397565.1 Ptilonorhynchus violaceus | reverse complement strand
TCTTAAATTAAACGGTATCAAATTAACGATTAGTATTTATTGATATTTATTATTAATATTTATTAATAATATTTAATTTAAATTAATTTTAGAAAATTAATTCAATATTTATTTTAAGATAAAGATTTAATTTTAAATTTTAAATTTATCACTATAAATCCAATTATTAGTTACTATTTATTACCAACATTATTATTTAATATTATTAATTAATTAACCCTGATTTATATCCCAAGACACTCTAATTATTAGGGAATCTCTCCATAATTCCCATTATGAACTGATGAGGCACAAGCACCACTCACCCTTCTGCTTCCCTCCCACCAAGGTTTTATTCCTGATCCCTTTGCACACATCCAGGATCGTGGCTCCAACGTAGGCGATTTCGGGACCAAACCGGAAACTCTGCATGGAAAAACAGAGGGATCAGCAGGGAAAGAAGGGGAAATTGGTAGGACCTCTAAAAATATTGCTGTGTATGGAATTAGGTGATTCCCACCGACCTTCTGGACAACCTTTTTCTTGGAAAAAGCACCAAACTCCCCCCAGATTATTCCTAGAAATCCTGGTCGTTCTTAAACGGATACAATTCCCACCAGCCTTTTGGACAATTTTTCTCATGGAAGAAGCACCGAATTTCCCCCAGACAATTCCTAGAAATCCTGGCCATGGGCAGGGACACTTTCCACTATCCCAGGCTGCTCCAAGCCCCATTCAGCCTGGCCTTGGACACTTCCAGGGATCCATGGGCAGCCACAGCTTCCCTGGGAATTCTATTTCAGGGCCTCCCCACCCTCCCAGCCAGGAATCCCTTCCCAACATCCCATCTAACTCTGCCCTCTGGCACTGGGAAGCCACTCCCTGTGTCCTGTCCCTCCATGCCTTGTCCCAAGTCCCTCTCCAGCTCTCCTGGAGCCCCTTCAGGCCCTGGAAGGGGCTCTAAGTCTCCCTGGAGCCTTCTCTTCTCCTGGTGAACATTCCCAGCTCTCCCAGCCTGGCTCCAGAGCAGAGGGGCTCCAGCCCTTGGAGCAGCTCCGTGGCCTCCTCTGGATTTGCTCCAGCAGCTCCACATCCTTCTGCTGTTGGACACCAGAGCTGGATCCAGTATTCCAGGTGTGGTCCCAGCTCCCACTTTTCAAGCCACGGGAGGGGATCACTCCACTGTAGGCCCACAGGTGCAGGGTGTGAGCAGCAAAGGACCCCAGAAATCCAGGGAAAAGCAAACCCTCCAAACACAAGGATTCTGTCTGTTAAACCTTTCCACTGGATTCGGGATCTATCCATGGAAAAGGATCCCCTTACCTGGGTCAGGTAGTACACATGGGTGTGAGGCACTGAGTAAAGGGTGTTGACAGCCCCTCGGAAGGTGTAGATCTGCTGGTGAGGGTCTCCCACCAGGATTATCCCACATTTCTGGGATAGCACAATATCCACGATGGCTGTGGGAAAACATTGGATCATGAGGGAGGAACCTGCTCCAAACTCAAGGGGAAGCTCAGTTAAAATGTTACACCCCAGGGGCAGATTTATTGAAGTTTCAAGTATTTAAGTGAAGCTACTTCTGCCATATCCCTGAGTACACGGATATACCCTCTGGAAGTGCCTGGGAATGTCGGAGCTCCAATTCCTGGAATAACTCACCTGGAGTGCAATCCTGTGCTTCATCCACAAAAATGGCATCGTATCCTGAGAGCTGGGGCTTGCTGAGCTGCCAAAGCTTCAAATACCCTGATGGAAAAAGACCAGGAATGTCAGGGAGGGGGGAATTTTCTCATCATAAACCACCAGGATCTTTAAAATAAATCCCATTTTTTCTCTTTTTTTTGGGTTGTTTTGTAACATTTCTGGCCCTACTTCCTGCTTGGAATTGCCAGGACATTTGGAAGGGTTGCAAAAATTTCTGTTGCTCTGTCTCCCTTGGTAATCCCAAACCTGATGACTCCAAAACTCTCAATGCCCCCAAAAATTCCAAGGATTTTCCCAGTTATCCCTGGCACTATCCAGACACAAAGGGAAAGGATATACTGGAAGCAACTTCCAGCCTTTGGGACTGATTTTTACATCCACTAAAATAATGGAATATCCTTAAAACCTGCATTTTTGTCCTGGTGGGAACAAAACTTGTTCATTTTATAGGTGACAAATCAATCCAGGGGGATATTCCCTGGTGAGCCAATGGCAGGAGAAAAGGGATTTCACCCTTCTGGATGCTCAGCCAGAAGCAGGAAGCATAAATCCATTTATTTTTCCACCATAGCCCTTTATCCCAAGGGATTTGCCATCTCTTTTACCATCACAAGTCATCTTGTATCTCTTCTCTGCGTCTCCATCCAGCTTTTTCATGTTGTGCCAAATCTCTTTGGCCTCTTCCACAATGATCTAAAAATGGGAAAACAGAAGGATTGGGATCGATTATTCCAGACAGACAAACAGGGCAGGCACAGGAGGTCTTGAAATGCTTTTTTTGTATCAAAATGACCTAAAAAATGTTTATTGTCTTTACCTTCCACTATCCCAGGGTGCTCCAAGCCCCATCCAACCTGGCCTTGGACACTTCCAGGGATGCATGGGCGGCCACAGCTTCTCTGGGAATTCCATTCCAGGGTCTCACCACCCTCCCAGCAAGGAATTCCTTCCCAATATCCCATCTAACTCTGCCCTCTGGCAGTGGGAAGCCATTCCCCAAAAAGCCACAGACACTTTTTCCCCATCCCAAGCAGCTCCTCTGATCCACAAGGATTTGGGGAGGAGGTTGGATGGAAGCACCTCTTGGGAAGAGAGGGATTTTCCCTTTTTTCCCAAACAGCATCATCTTCCTCCCAATCTTTGATTCTTCCTCCCATCTTTGGAATGTTGTTTCCAGCCCTATTTTCTTCCAGAGCTGAGGATTTCCCCCAGCTGGCTGCTCAGGGGGAATTTTCCCCAATCCCAGCCCTTCTTCCCAGGTTTCATGGGAAGCATCCCCGAGAAACAACTGAACATTTTGGGAGTGAGGAGGACACGGATTGTTTTATAGAATCATGGAATGGTTTGGGTGGGAAGTGTCCTTAAACATCCAGTCCCACCCCTTGCCATGGGCAGGAACATTTTCCACTATCCCACGTTGCTCCAAGCCGCATCCAACCTCGGACAATTCCAGAGGCTTCATCCCACAAACTCACTTTCTTTTCTTCTCGGCTGACAAGCTGCATCATTCCATGAGTGTTTTTGCACCACAGGGGTGTGTGCTCCTCACAGATCTCCTCATCTGAGGAGGAAAAGAAGCTCTCCAGGGTCTGGGAGACCGTTTTCCCTCTTACAAACAGGGATTCTCCCTTGCGGTGCCGGAGAAGGGAACTGATGGAGTAAACGGACATCTTGGAGAAGTTCAGCTTGCCTTTATCTTTGTAGCTGTGCCAGAGAGGATAAAAAAATAAAAGAGATGTTAAAACACACAGAAAATCCTTTTTTTTTGTGCATTATCCCTTGAAAAACTCTGATTTATATCCAAATTCATCCTAATCATGGGATATCTTTAAAATCGGCACAGATTTGTCCTGGTGGAAGCATAAATTTGTTGATTTTATACATTTTATAGATGGAAAATCCAGCTAGAGTGATATTCCCAGTGCTCACCCCCGGAATTTCAGACTGTCTGCAGAGTCAGGTAATGGGATTCCCCTCTTTTTGCAGGTCATGGCTCATTTTCCTTCCTATCCTCAGATTCAATGTGCCATAGCTGGACAGAAACTGCATCATTAAAACAACTCAGTTTAAGGAAATTGATCCTCTGCTAAGGAAAAGCAACACTTGGAGTGGTTGTACTGCTCCAGTGGAAATGGGAAGTGGGAAAATGCCATTCCCAGTGGATTTCCATCTCCCAGTGAGGAGCTCCTTGGCTTTGAGCTGCCCCCAAAGCAGCCATGGGGTCTCTCAGTACAGTCTGAGCCAGAGCAGGGCAAGGAGGGATTCCCCAGGCTCCTATGGATGCTAAAATCCCTGGGGCATCCAACTGGATCCATTTGGAAACCATAAATGACGAATTTCCTCTGTTATTTGTGCTGCCTCAAATCCTGGAGGTTTCCCCCAAAACCACTTCCCTTTCCTGCCATGTCCTTTCCCTGCTTCCACAAAGGAATCCAAAATCCCCACTCACTGTCTCCCAACGCTTCCAAACGCCAAGGAGTGGAATGTCTTGCAGGTGACATTCCTTGGAAAAACCTTTTTCCCTTTCTCTGTAACAGCTTTGTTAAAAGCCACATAAAGGAACTTCAGGTCTGGAAACTTCTCTGCATACTTGACCAAGGTCGAGGTTTTCCCTGTCCCTGGAGAGGAGAGGAAAAAAAGGAATAAAATATCCAGAGTCAGGAATGAATGATCCCATAAACTTCTCAGTTTTACCTCCTTCTCCTCCTGTCCAAACTCCAGTATTCCACTTCACTCCTGATTTCAGAGAATCATGGAATTTTTTAGGTTGGAAAAGATCTTTGAGTCCAACCATTCCCAGCATTGCCAAGGCCATCCATGTTCCCAAGTGCCACATCCACATGGCTTTGAAATCCCTCCAGGAATGGGGATTCCAGCACTGCCCTGGGCAGCTGTGCCAAGGCTGGACAGCCCTTTCCATGAAGGAATTTTCATAATATCCAACCTAGACCTTCCCTGGCACAACTTTAGGAACTGCCTGTCCCAGCCTGGGTCCTTTTTTAACATGGAAGCAGTCCTCAAGGAACAGGCTGCTCCAGCATGGATCCCTTTTTCCATGGGATCAGTCCTTCAGGAACAGGCTGCTCCAATGTGGATCCCTGTGGGATCACAAATCCCACCAGGAAACTGCTCCAGCATGGGCTCCTCTCTCCTGGATCCACAGCTCCTGCCAGGAACCAGCTCCAGCACGGGCTTCCCATGGGATCACAGGCTCCCTCAGGCATCTCTCTGTTCCTCCATGGATTACAGGAAAATCTCAACTCCAGCACCTGGAGCATCTCCACTTCCTCCTTCACCAACCTCGGGACCTGCAGGGCTGTTCCTCCCCCATTTTCCCACTCCTCTCTCCACTGTTTTTCCTTCTGCCCCCATTTTTGGAGGGTTTCCCTTTAAATGTTATCCCAGAGGCACAAGTTGATCCCCTTGGGATCGCACAATCCCTCAGAGGGATCAGGGAGGGAAAGAGCAGTTTGGGAGTTGTCCATTTTTCCAACATCATTTTGGGCTCTTACCTGCAAATGCCATGATTTTCACTCTCTGCCTGGGCTCAATTTTGTGATTCAAAATCCTTTGCTGTTCATGGGTCAGTTTGACATCAGGCCATCCACTAAAAACAGGGAAAAAACTCCAATCAGCAAGTGGGAAAGGAATGAATCCATTAAAAATCCCTAAAATAAATCCTCCCACATAAACCAAACTGACTGATTAACAGGGAAAACTGATTGATTGATCCCATCCCATCTTGGGAGCAACTTGGTTACCACGGAAGTGAGAAAAGCATGGAATAAGAAAATACTGGAGCAAATATTAAAAATCTTGGGAAAGATTTTTAGGAAATATAGGAAAATATCTTCTCAAGGGACTAAGTCATGCTGTAAGAAAGAATTTGGCACCTTAAGCTTATTAAAACCAGTTTGATCTTTGCTAGACCTCTGTGATGGATGAATTTATCCCATGCCCCTTCTCCAGGTAAGGATTAGGAAATGAAATGACTCAATCCAGGGTAACTGCAGCAGAAAGGGAATCAAACCTGGATCTCCATAGGTCAGGGAAGTGTTTAATTCCTTATTGTCTGGAGCCAGGCTGGGAGAGCTGGGAATGCCCAGCCTGGAGAAGAGAAGGCTCCAGGGAGACTTAGAGCCCCTTCCTGTGCCTAAAGGGGCTCCAGGAGAGCTGGAGAGGGACTTGGGACAAGGCATGGAGGGACAGGACACAGGGAATGGCTTCCCAGTGCCAGAGGGCAGGGTTAGATGGGATGTTGGGAAGGAATTCCTGGCTGGGAGGGTGGGGAGGGGCTGGCCCAGGTTGCCCAGAGAAGCTGTGGCTGTGCTTGGATCCCTGAAAGTGTCCAAGGCCAGGATGGGCAGGGCTTGGAGTAACCTGGGATAATGGGAGGTGTCCCTGCCCACGGCAGGGGCTGGCACTGGATGATTCCAAACCATTCCATGATTCCATGATAAACCCACCAGTGAATTTAAACTTGGTAATTCCATTTTTACAGATTTCCAGCCTGATCCTGATTTTCCTCTGAGAATTCAGGGAGAAGGTGGCAAGGAGTGGGATCAGGTGTTGTCCTATGCATATCAACCTTTTCCTGATGTGAAGCATTTGTTCCCCACTCCAAGGAGTGCTCAGCATTCCATCAGGGATCTGGGCACTGCTTGGATCACCTGTCCCAGCATTACCTGGAACATAAATCCTGCCTGCAGTGTGAAGGCACTGTTCCCTCTTCCAGAGGCTGCACACTTCCAGAGGCATTTTCCATCAGATACAAACAGTAGAAAATATTGTAGTGGATCCTGGAAGAAAGGATAAAACAGAAACTATCACTGATAAATCATCAATAACAAATTAAACCTCTGCAGCCACTTAAACACCACCAATATCTTGGATACTTCCAAGAAAACCCCTCAAGCTCTGCAGGAAATTATGAATAATTTAAAGTGCTTTTAATTCTGCCTTGTGTGGCCTCTCCCTCATCCCTGCCAGCTTTGTGTTCCAGGTTCTTCCACGCAAACACGACCTGGGATCAGAGTCCACAGGATAATTCTGCTCTCCTGAACCACAACTCACAACAGAGTCTGGGGCTGGGGGAGCTGAGAGGGAATTTGGGGCTGGTTTGGGCTCTTAAAGTGAAGCAATTTTTGTCTTAGAATGGTTTTACAGAAGTTTTTTAGCTCTGCAAGTAATTCTTGGTGCTTTTTTACTGCAGAGGGAAGAGCACAGAGACTCCATGGCTTTAACTGTGTTGACAACAACTGGTTTAAAATTAACCTCAGTTGTCCATCAGGGTTTTCCCACTGCGGTTTTCCCTCTTTTAGGGCAGTTTTATCCCTTTGTTCCACCCTCCAGGACGGATTTGGTGTCTGTCATCAGATGATTTGCACACTCAGACTCATTAATTGCTGCAGGAGCTGCAAACAGCTGTCAGACAATTCCTCCAGGATATGTTTTCTCCTTATTCCCTAAAATACAGGGTAGTCATTCCCATTTCTTTCGCTCTGGGCTGTCCAAGGAGATGGAGATGGGATGTGGGTGATCTTCACCACAGCTCTCATTGGTGGCCAGTGCCATCCTGCCACATTTTCTGCAGGTGTTTACTCGAGTTAATGGCTTTATCCAGCAATTAGCAATCATTAACAGGCCAAACAAGCATCCCAATTTCCCAGGGATGGGAAACACAGGCTGGGTTACAACTCACAGCTTTCAGAGCCATCCAGTTCCTGGATATTTTCATTTCCCAGGGCAGTTCCTTCCTAATCTTCTCCTAAGAAAAATTTATCAGTGTCCTTAATTCTCATCTTATCCTCACTGCTATCCTGAAGGAATCTGGGATTTTATCTGCACTACCAGAAACCTTTGGGAACAAAAGGATCATGAGACAAGGAGCTCCCAGGACTTGGAATGAAGTAAAATAATCACTTTTGGGGAGGTAATAAAAACATTAAATTGTTGATCTATTTCTGAGCAGAAAGTTTCTACAGTTCTTTTAAATCCTGCTTTTATTTCTGGAAAAGAATGGATATTTTGAATATTGTTTCCTGAAAGGAGTGACAGGATAAGAGGGAATGGCTTCCCACTGACAAAAGGCAGAGTTAGATGGGATATTGGGAAGGAATTCCTGGCTGGGAGGGTGGTGAGCAACTGAGAATTCCCAGAGAAGCTGTGGCTGCCCCATCCCTGGAAATATCCAAGACCAGGTTGGAGCAACCTGGGATAGTGAGAGGTGTCCCTGCCCGAGGCAGGGATGGAATGGGATGCTCCTGACCTGTTGGTGATGGGAATGCTCCTGTCCCTCATGGCAAACAGCAGCGTTGCCATGCAGTAAAGCAGCTCAGTCACTTCCACCACGGACAGGTTGGAGCAGGGTCTCCGCAGACATTCCAGGAGCCTCTGGATGTCGCCGACGCCGTCGGAGAAAAGCACCATGACTGCAACGGTGGCCCACATCTTCTCAGGCTGGGGAGGACAAGGAAGAGTGAGGAAAAAGCTTGGAGCCTTCAGGAGCAGGGAAACCCCTCCTTGGATGCCTAAAAAAATCTATGAGGAGCTGTTAAATCCTCCTAAATCACCCCAAATTATCCCAAATAACACCCCAGAGGGAAAAGCTTGGGACACAGGAGGGCAGATGTGACCTCAAAGCACCACCAAGTTGTTAAAATTATTAAAAAACCCCCACCAAGTTGTTAAAACTGTTAAAAAATCCCAAATAAGAGTGAAACCCACCCCTGCCTTGCTCTGTAAGTCTGGGAGTTTGTTGAGGACGCAGACTTGAGCCTTTGGGAAGAGGGGATGGCTTCCCAAACACTGGAGAATCACAGTGGGATCCACCTTCGGTCCCGTGGGCATGGATGACACCAACCTGTGCAGGAGGAAGAACAAGGGAATTTACTCTCCAAGGAAATTGTGTCTCCTCCAAAGCAACCCCAGTGAGGCTGCAGCAGGTTTAACTCTGCCCTGCTGTGTGTCCCATGGAATTTCACTGGCTGGAATGTGGGTTTCCAGCCCATTCCCGTGCCAGTAGCCACTTAGACAAGTAATTCCCGGTTCTGTGACACACAGGAGCTGGGATAACTTCCTGCATCAAGGCCTTAGCCTGGAAGTTCCTTCTGGCTGTCTCCAAGTCTCCTGGGAGTGGAAGGTTTCATGCCTGTGGCAGGGGTTGGAATGAGATGAGATGAGCTTTAAAGTCCCTCCCAACCCAAATCATTCCATGATTCCAGAAGACAAATCCACCTCGCTCCTAACCCAGTTTCACTCTTCCATTTGCCACACAAAATTATCCTCTGGATTAGAGGGATCTGAGCAAAGCACTTGTGTTTATCAAGGATTTGTCTTGGGATTGGGCTTGCTGAGAGATGTGAGGGATAAATCAGTGCAGATCCAGGAATCTGCTTTCCAGGAATAGGAAAAGAAAATTCATTGGAACTAGAATCCTAGAATCACGATCTCTACAGCCCCTCATGAGGCAAGGCAAGACAGTAATTATATCCCCTTTCCACCTTCCCAGATTTCATCCTCTACCTGTACAACACCTGGAATCCTGGGATCAGTTTCAGGCTTGGGAATGGAGCTGGGGAAGGGGCTGGAATACCAGGAGAGGCTGAGGGAGCTGGGAAAGGGGCTCAGCCTGGAGAAAAGGAGGCTCTGGGGGAACCTTCTGGCTCTGCACAACTCCCTGCCAGGAGGGGGCAGCCAGGGGGGGTCGGGATCTGCTCCCAGGGAACAGGGACAGGAGGAGAGGGAACGGCCTCGAGCTGTGCCAGGGGAGGCTCAGGTTGGATACTGGGGAAATTCCTTCCTGGAAAGGGTTGTAAAGCTTGGAAGGGGCTGCCCAAGGCAGTGGTGGAGTCCCCATCCCTGAAGGGATTTAAAAGTCACGTGGATGTGGCACTTGGGGACATGGGTGGCCTTGGCAGTGCTGGGAATGGTTGGACTCAATGTCTTAGAGGCCTTTTCCAACCTAAATGATTCCCTGATTCCATGATCATGTATCCAAACAGAATAAGGAAAAGAAAGGGCAAGTTTTGTACCTATTTTTAGAGCCCTACCAGTGATTTTTCCTATTAAAACCATTTTTCCTTCCCCATTTTCCTGCACATCTCCCACCTGTTTAGAAGACAAACCCCTCCCTCTCCTGGCATTTCACAGGATACAATGGAAGAAATCCCAAAGGAAGGAAAGTCTGAGGATCTACAGGTACAAAGTGGACTCACCTGATCAGCCCCAATACACATCCTTCCTGCTCCTTGGTTATGGAAAATTCCTGCAGGATCTGCTCAACTCTGCCCAGGGCCGTGTCCTCCTTCATCAGGTATTGGTGGTACAGCTTTTTCCAGGGAATGAACTGGAATGGGAAGCACAAACCACCAGCTTTCACTTCACAGCACTGCAAACCAGGATTCTAGTGGCAAAAAGCCAATCTAAGTGACTCCCAAAATCCTGGAGTTCAAAAAGCAGCTGGATGGGAACAGGTACCTAACAGGAAATGGGGAAGGAAAGAGGAAAAAAAGGAAAAAGACTCAAAGCCTGCAAATATGTCTGTTTTTTTGGGAATGATGGGAACAGGGTGGTGCTTATTCAGTTTTAAACATCAAAGCATTAAATAAATGTTTTATTTAATTAATATTAATAACACAGAAAGGGATGTTGCTCCAATATGGATTTTGGATACAGGGCGGCATCTGTTGGTCCAGAAAACAAAAAATGGCAGGAGAACTAAAAATTTAAGGATTGTGGGAACAATCAAGGGATTTAAAGGAACAAAGAGAGACAGAGCATGGATGGTCCTACGGGATAATCCCACAGCATTCCTTACCAGTGGATCCCTGATTATCTCCCTCCAGGTGTGACACACCAGGCTCAGGTTCTGGTACAGATCCGTTACTGGCAGGAAAGCAAAGATATTCCTGAGGATTTCCACAGGAAGATCATCCATACTTCCCTGAGGCACTTCCCAGTTCTGAGTGCCCAAGAGCCCAAAGTGGGCGTCGGGAAGTGGTTCCACTTCCATGTCTTCACATTCCTGTTTCATCTGGCTGAGTTCTGGAAGTGCCACCAGTGGCTTCTTGTCAGGCTCCTCCCACAAATCCTGGTCTGGATTGGGAATGCCTGAGGCTGCAGTGGGAAGAGCCCTTTTCCTGGAATGTCCCCTGGGAGCTGGCACAAAGTCCTCATCATCCGGAAAAACACAGGAATTGCTCCTGAGGGAATCAGCAGGTCCAGGGAAAAAGGGATCCAGCGGTTCTTCCTTGATCCCAGAGTTCTTCATCACAGCAGCCCCTCCTTGTTGTGTCTGAGGTTTCCTGAAGAAATTCAGGATGTTCCACTGCTGGCTTTGTCCTGCACAAAGGGGAAGAGTGGGAATGAATTCCACGGAAATCAGGGAGTGCCCTCCTCCTCACTGAGGTGGTGTAAGGTGGTGGTTGTTCCCACAGGGCTCCTCACACATGCTCCAGAATAATTTGGGAGCAGAATTTGGGATTCCAGTGCCTCATCCCAGCTCACCAAGGAATGTTCTCTGGGAAGTGAGTCAGGTACAGGCAAAATTCCAATCAAAATGGGGTCTAAATCCCACCTTTCATGGTCACCAAGGCACTCAGGAATAATTCAAGATGGTTTTAATTTGCTTTTTACCTCTGCCCTCACCCACACATGTGTGAGGCATCAGAGGGTTTGAGGCCTTCAATAAAATAAAATAAAAAGAAAATAAAAAATAAAAAAAGAGAAAAATTAAATAATATAACACAAAATAATGACATAAAATAATATAAAAATAATAAATTTAAATAAAAATAATATGTAAAAATTAAATTAATAACATAACTAAACAAAATAATGAAAAANTAAAAATTAAATTAACATAACTAAACAAAATAATGAAATAAAATAATAAGTAAATAAAATACAATAAAAACTAACTAAAAAAGAAATAAAATACAAAAGAATAAAATAAAATAATAAAGACATAAAATAGAAATAATAAAAACAAACTAAAAATGAAGAAAATAACAAAGAAAATAACACAAAAATAATAAAATAAAATCACAAACTCACTCCCCCAGAGAGGAAATAAGTCAAGGAAACTTTTTCATGGAATCATGGAATGCATTGGGTTGGAAGGGACCTGAAAGCCCATCCAGTTCCACCCCCTGCCATGTGCAGGGACACCTTCCACTATCCCAGGTTGCTCCAAGCCCCATCCAGCCTGGCCTTGGACACTGCCAGGGATCCAGGGGCAGTCACAGCTTCTCTGGGAATTCTATTCCAGGGCTTCTCCGCCCTCCCAGCCAGCAATTCCTTCCCAAAATCCCACCTAACCCTGCCCTCTGGCAGTGGGAAGCCACTCCCTGTATCCTGTCCCTCCAGGCCTTGTCCCAAGTCCCTCTCCAGCTCTCCTGGAGCCCCTTTAGGCCCTGGAAGGGGCTCTGAGCTCTCCCTGGAGCCCTCTCTTCTCCAGGTGAACACCCCCAGCTCTCCCAGCCCGGCTGCATGGCCGAGCTGCTCCAGCTCCCTCCATGAATTCCCAACCAGCTCACCCTTGGGATGTCTCCGTGTGCGGTGGGTGGGATGAAGGCCTCGATTTCCACCTCCTCTGCCTCGATTCTGGCTCAGGGGCTGCGTGAGGGAGGAGGAACCTTCGGCGCTCTGGGCGAGAGCTTCGCACTCGGGGGCCGTGAGGTGCCTCTTCTTGAACCTCTTCATTCCTTTGTTCACACGGAAAAATCAAAAAAAATAAAACAAAGATCCCAAAATCCAAGCGTTAGGAAACAACGACACAAAATCCACGTGCACAAAGACACAGTTTCTCCTCAGGAATTTTAGAGGACGGTCCCGATGTTTCAGCAAGAAGTTTTTTGGGATAAATAGGGCAGATGAAGACTCAGCAATGCAGGGAAAACTGCAAGGGGATGGAGTGATGGGACAAGATGGAATGGCTGAGAGCAGATTTAGTTTGGATAATGGGAAGGAATTCCTGGCTGGGAGGGTGGGGAGGCCCTGGAATAGAATTCCCAGAGAAGCTGTGGCTGCCCCTGGATGGCTGGAAGTGTCCAAGGCCAGGCTAGAGCAATCTGGGATAATGGAAGGTGTCCCTGCCCATGGAACGGGGTGGAAATGGATAATCCTTAAGGTACCTTCCCACCCAAACCAGTCTGGAATTCTGTGATTCTATTTGCAGTCACTCCAACAGTGATTCCAGCCCAGGTCCCTCCCGAGTTACACAAGGCTTTGGAACAAGAGGACAATAAAAAACACCTCAGAATCCCAGAAGGTTTTCCAGCTTTTTCCCCACCAACATCTCTGTAAAGGCAAAGTGTCTCCAAGTTCTCCAAGAATGCCCAAGGAGGCTCAATCCCCTGGGAGAGACGACAGTGATTTGCCCCAGGAAGGTCAAAGCCCACATTCAAACACCCAAATTGTGCCTTTCCCAAACAGATCCAGGCTGGGATCCTCCATTATGGAGGACACCCAACCCACTTGTAGTTAACAAGCAGCACAAAATTATCCAAAGAGTTATTTTGATAAAATAATAAAACTTCATTTGGAATAGGCACAATGTCCTTTGATTTGGCCAGGAAAAAACCCCACAGAATGCAACTTTTTTCCACAGAAAGTGCTCCGGAAAAAGCCCAAACCAGCAGGAATTACTGCCATGGGACGAACCTCCTCCTGACAGCATCAGCAGTTTCACTTTTGCTTCGTTTAATTTATTTATTTATATTTAACACCTTCACAGCAGCCACAAAAATGATCCACTGACCTTGCAGAGCAAGATCCAAGGATCAGCCTGGTTATTCTTTGGGTTAATGGTCGGATTTGATGGTTTTAGAGCTTTTTTCCAAGCTAAATGATCCTATGGATGTGCTGCTTCCTCCTTTTCAGCCATGTCAGCTCAGCAGAGCGGAGTTAAAACCACTGATCTCCCTGAGGAGGCTGTTGTCCAACATCCCAATTTCCCTTGAACATGGAAAACAAGGCAAGTGGAAGGAAAAAAACAAATCCAAGACAGGCTTTTAGGGATGTGGTGGCTTTGGCAGTGCTGAGGGAATGGTTGGACTTGATGATCTTAGGGATGTTTTCTGACCTAAACGATTCTGTAATTCTTCTTAAAAATGGAATTTCTCACTGAGAGAGAAGACATTCCAGCTGGGAAATGAAAGTATCAACCACCAGAGGGTGGGGGAAGCTCCAGAGGGACGAGAAATATTTGGGAGAAAGCTGGAGCTGCTCCCCATTTTCCCTCAATTTGTTGTTTCCAAACTCCTTTCCCACATGGATGCACTTAATCCCGAGTCCTCCCCTCACGGTGCCCACACAGGGAAGCCCCAAAGCCACCCCAGAGTCGAGGGTTTCCTCATTTCCAAGTCCTCCCCATGCCAAGTCTTCCTCCATGCCAAGGGGTCCCCCCAAATAAAAAGCCCCCTTAATACCAAGCCCCCCCCATTGCCAAAGGTTTTCCCGTTGCCAAACACCCCAATTCCAAGGATTCCCCCATTTCCAAGGGTCCCCCAATGCCAAGTAAGCCCCTTTTTTAACCCCTTCTCAGCCAAGGGCTCTCCCGCTCTGTGCCCCCCCCATTCCCAAGGACCCCCTCGGTGCCAAACTTTCCAGCCCCAAGGA
>VZRJ01001482.1:83212-100517 GCA_013397565.1 Ptilonorhynchus violaceus | reverse complement strand
ATTTCCAAGGGTCCCCCCAATGCCAAAGGAGCCTCCATTCCCAAGGCCCCCCCAATGCCAAGGGTCCCCCTCAGTGCCAAAAGCCCCTTGAATATCAATCTTCCGCCATCGCCACAGATCCCCTCAGTATCAAACCCCTCAATTCCAAGGATTCCCACATTCCCAAGGCTCCCCCAATCCCAAGGGAACCCCTTCCCTGTCCCCCCGCGTAGCCCCAGAAATGGGCGCGTCCTCCCCCCCCCCGCGCCCCCTCACAACTCACCCGCTCCGGGCGCTCGCGGCCCCGCGCGCTCCGCCGGCCCCGCCCCCTCCCCGCCGACCAATCAGAGCCCGGTGCCCGCCCTGGGCGCTGCCCAATGGCGCAGCACTTCCGGTTTGGTGCGGGGATTGTTCCCGCCCCGCGGTGACGTCACGAGCCCACACAGCGTGTGACGTCACGGGCGCTCCGCGGCGCGCGCGGGTGCGTTGGAAAAACTGGGAATGTTCCCGCGGGAATCCCGCGGCGTGGGATGGACAGGGGAGGGAAGCTGGGGTGGGGGGTCCCCGGCCTGCGGGAGCGGCCCCTTCCCGGGAACCCCGAGGTAAAAAGGGAATTTCTGGTTTTCCTGAGGGAAGAGGGAATTCCTGGTTTTCCTGAGGGGAAAAAAGGGCATTTCTCATTCGTTTTGGAGGGAAAAGGGAATTACTGCTTTTCCTGGAGGAGGGGTTGGCGTCTGGCTGTCCAAAGGGAAAAGGAAAGTATTCACTTTCCAGAGGAAAAAGGGAATTTCAGGTTTTCCTGAGGAAAAAGGAAATTATGGATTTCCAGCTGATTTCTGGCTTTCCTACAAGGAAAAGGAGTTTTCTGGTTTTCCCAAGGGGAGTGGGAATTTCTATGTTTCCAGAGGGAGAGACTGGCTTCTAATTTTTCTGAGGGAAAGTGGAATTCCTGTTTTTCCTGAGGGAGAGACCGATTCTTGGTTTTCCATTTGAAAAAGGAGAATTCTGTTTTTCCCGAGGCAGTGGCTAGTTCCTTGTTTTCCCAAGGAAAAGGGAAGTTTCTGGTTTTCCTAAAGGAAAAGAGAATTTCAGGTTTTCTGGAGGAAGAGGTGGGTTCCTGGTTTTCCTGAGCGAAAAGAAATTGTCCATTTTTTCCTGAAGAGAAAGGGAACTTTGGGATTTGCTGAGGGAGACTCTGGCTTCTGGTTTTCCTGAGGGGAAAGGAAATTTCTGTTTTTCCTGTGGAAAAAGGGAATTTCTTTTTGCCTAAAGGACAGGCCACTTTCCTCTTTTCCTGAGGGCTGACTTCTGGTTTTCCAGAGGGAAAACTGAATTTCTACACTTCCAGAGGGAACACTAGGTTCCTGGATTTCCCAAGGGAAAAAGAAGCTTCTGTTTTTCCTGAGGGGAAAGGGAATTGCCGTTTTTCCTGAGGAAAAGGTCAGATCCTGAGTTTCCTACAGAAAATGAAATCTTGTTTTTTGCAGGGAGAGACCAATTCCTAATTTTCCCGAGGGAAAAGGAAATCTCTGGCTTTACCTAGGGGTGCCTGCTTCCTGAATTCTATAAGGGGAGAGGAAATTCCTGGTTTTCCAGAAGGAGAGGCCAGATTCTGATTGTCTGGAAGAAAAAGGAATTTCTAATTATCCTGAGGGAGAAAGAAATTTCTCCTCATCCCGAGGGAGAGGCCGGTTCGTGGATTTCCTGAGGGAACAGCAAATTCCCATTTTCCTGGAGGTAGGCACCAGGTTCTGCTTCTCCTGAGGGAAAATCCCATTCCTGCTGCTCCTACCTATGGAACAACCACGATACCCACTCGTTCCCAACCTCAAAATCCAGATTTTTTGCCTCTTTCCCCTCAGGCCGGGATCCATGGCGGAGCGGGAGAGGCCGCGGCGGCTCCTGCGGCTGGTGCAGGAGGGGAAGCTGGATCTGCTCCGGGATGAGCTGCGGCTGGATGACATTCCAGAGGCTTGGAGCTGCCGCTGGGGACGCCTGGGGGACTCCCTGCTGCACCACGCGGCGCGCTTCGGGCACAGGGATGTGCTGGAATTCCTGGTCCAGGAGATTGGGATGGACATCGAGGTGGCCAACGGGGATTACAAGAGGCCCATCCATGAGGCTGCTTCCATGGGACACAGGGAATGTGTGTCCTTCCTCCTGGAGAGAGGGGCGAGCGTGGACTGCTTGAAAAAGGCCGACTGGTGGGTCCTGGGATTTGGGATACAGGGATGAGTGGGAAAGAGGTTGGGTGGGGAAGGTGGGAATGTGGCTGCTGGAGGTGTTGTTTGGAATCATGGAAGGGTGGGAAGGAATCTTAAGGATCATCCCGTTTAATCCCGTGCAGGGGGAACCCAGGTTGCTCCAAGCCCCGTCCAGCCTGGCCTTGGACACTTCCAGGGATCCAGGGGCAGCCACAGCTTCTCTGGGAATTCTATTCCAGGGCCTCCCCACCCTCACAGCCAGGAATTCCTTCCCAACATGCCACCTAACCCTGCCCTCTGGCAGTGGAAAACCATTCCCGATGTCCTGTCCCTCCATGCCTTGTCCCAAGTCCCTCTCCAGCTCTCCTGGAGCCCCTTTAGGCCCTGGCAGGGGCTCTGAGCTCTCCCTGGAGCCTTCTGTTCTCCAGGTGAACATTCCCAGCTCTCCCAGAGGGGCTCCAGTCCTCTGAGCAGCTCTGTGGCCTCCTCTGGACCTGCTCCAGCAGCTCCACGTCCTTATGTTGGGATCCCAGAGCTGGATTCCAGGTGGGATCACCAGAGCAGGGCAGAATTCCCTCATCCCCTGCTGCCCACGCTGTGGATCCAGTTGGCTTTTTGGGGTGAATTCCAGCACTATCACTGATTTCCCTCCATTTCTCCTAAAAGTTGTAAATTACTGCTCCACTCTGCCTTGGGGATGGGGATTGCTGGTACCATCCTGGAAAAGAAAACAAGGATTCTCCCCAGCCCCCAAACGAAAGCCTGGGCAGGTTCTTTGAAGCTGAACTGACACAAATCCAAAGGCAGCATTCCAGTGCTGGGAATTGAGGCTGTGCCAGCGTGGAGCTGACATCAGGGGGAGCAGAGGGAGGCTGGGATTCCATGAGTCTGGTTTTGTGTGTGGCAGTGCCTTTCCATCCTTGGATTAAAAACAGGGAGCTCTGCACTTCCTAAGGCGTGTCCCAACCTTTGGAGAAAGTCTCATTTGCCTTCAAAACATACACTGTATGGAAAAGGAGCTGCAGTATTCCCTGCATGGAAAAAAAGTGCTTTAAAATCTCCTGGATCCTCAGGCAGAACACCTGAATCCAAGTTCGTTGTCCTAAGTTATTCTGTTTACCTGGATTTTCTTCCAGGACTCCCCTCATGATGGCTTGCACCAGGAAAAACCTGGAGGTGATCAAAACTCTCGTGGAGCATGGAGCCAACCCCCTGCTGAGGAATAAGGATGGCTGGAATTGCTTCCACATTGCCAGCAGGGAGGGGCATCCCGAGGTGCTCCGGTACCTGCTGGATGTGTCTCCCAGCAGCTGGGACACGGAGAGCTCCGTAGGGAGAACACCTCTGCACACAGCAGGTAAAGGAGGGATGCATCCAGGGAATTTGGGAGATGGGAGCTGCAGAGAGTGGAAAATGGATGTTGCTCCAGCTCGTGTTTATTTTGGAGAAGCAAAAACTCAGGGAAACAGGGAGTGATGGATCTGTCCCAGGATCCTCCACTGGCTTTGGGCTCCTTGGATCAAGGTGTTCATCTCCATCATTCCCTGTCATAGATGGATCTGAGCTCCCATGGCTGGGAACATGGATACACTTTTCCTTCCTGGTGTATAAAGCTGGGAATTGCTCTTGGAAAATCTCCACAGCTCCAAGCACATCCTGGCATTTTAAAAATCCTGAAAGCAGCAGAGCTGCTGAGAGGAACCTTTTGGGATCTGCCTGTTTTAGGATTTATTTATCCTTTTGGTTTATAGTGTCCTTATCTGCTTTTTTTAAGTGATGTGTCTCAAAATAATCCATTTTTATCCCAATGTTTCATGGATTAGGTCCTTATGGCAAATTTAAGGAGCTGTGGGGCCTCTAGGCACAACCTCCAGGTTTCATTCTCTGTTTCTGCATCACCTGAAATCCCGGGATCAGTTTTGGGCCCCTCATGACAAGAAGGACATTGAGGAGCTGGAGCGTGTCCGGAGAAGGGAACGGAGCTGGGGAAGGGGCTGGAATACCAGGAGAGGCTGAGGGAGCTGGGAA
This sequence comes from Ptilonorhynchus violaceus, assembly GCA_013397565.1. Lineage (NCBI taxonomy): Eukaryota > Metazoa > Chordata > Aves > Passeriformes > Ptilonorhynchidae > Ptilonorhynchus > Ptilonorhynchus violaceus. The sequence goes on along the minus strand of VZRJ01001482.1, from coordinate 96,306 downwards.
GGGGGCTCAGCCTGGAGAAAAGGAGGCTCAGGGGGGACCTTCTGGCTCTGCACAACTCCTGACAGGAGGGGGCAGCCAGGGGGGGTCGGGCTCTGCTCCCAGGGAACAGGGACAGGAGGAGAGGGAATGGCCTCAAGCTGTGCCAGAGGAGGTTGGATATTGGGAAAATTCCTTCAAGGAAAGGGCTGTCCAGGAGTCCCCATCCCTGAAGGGATTTAAAGGCTGTGTGGATGTGGCACTTGGAGACATGGGTCAGTGGTGGCCTTGGCAGTGCTGGGAATGGTTGGACTTCATGGGCTCCGAGGGCTTTTCCAACCAAAATGACTCTGATTCCAATAATAAACTCCAGATTTTGGTGTTCTCCCCTTGCTCTCATCCCATGGTGAGAAATCCAGAGGGTCTTTCTGCAAAGGGGAAGGATAATCCCTGCTGGGAATACACGAGAGCTGTGGTTAGAGTTGGAGCCCACCACATCCAATTCCTTTTCCTTGCTTTCAAAGGATGTTTAAAGGGAATGGACTGGTTTGGGAATCACAGACATGCTGGGAAGCAGAAGGACCCAGACCCCATCCAGAGTGGGAATTAGGCTGCATATTCCAGAGCTTGGCAGTGTCTCCATAGCAGAGATGAGCACTGGCTACCCAGGCTCCTTTCCCAAAGAATTTAATCGGGATTGACTCTCTGGAAAGACTCGAGGTGTTGTGAGGAGCCCCTTGCTGTGCTGTCGTTAATCTGGTGGCTGTGCTGCTCCTGGGCTGTCATTCCCATGGCTTTTCCAGCCCTTGCTCCATCACTCTTTGCTCATCACTGGTGACAATTCCAGCCCTTGGGCACTGACTGCACCTTAGTCCTTGTGCTTGACCTGGGAATGAAAAAAACAGGGAATGAGTTGTTTGTTTCAGGCTTGAGCAGGTTGAAATGGCTGATCCCAATTTTTTGTGTTCTCCTGTCCCTGCTCAATCCCAGGTCATGTTTCCATGGAGCTGGCAGCTCCTCTCCCAGCAAGAGGTGGATGTTGGGTTGGGATCTGGGGGTTGAGGGTCTGGGATAGGACTGGGAGCAGGGTGAGGATGGTCCTGTGGGAAAAGGGGAATTTTGACCTTGAGCTGGAAGTTTCCTCCCTGCTTTGTAGCGCTTGGGATATGGGAATACAGCTAGGACCCAGCACCTGGATCCTGCTTCCTAGAGGGATCTCCATCCATGTTGTCTTTGGGAAAGCCACCAGTCCACAATATGGGTTGATTTCTGGAATTTCCTCATCCAGTCAGACCCTAAACCACAGCCTGGTGGAGCAGCAGCCGGTGTGGGAGGGATTGGGAATCGGGAAGGGCTGGAGTTACGGAGTTATGGATTTATGGCTTAAACCCCCATTGCCCCCAGTGCAATTTGAACCCAGGATGATCCCAAGCTGCTCCTCCATGGTACCAGTAACCCCACACATATCCCAGTGGATATCCCAAGGCAGGGGCAAGGGGCTGGACATGATGCTGGAGCTGCCGGGGGAATTCATGTCAAGACAAACTCCCTTTTCCATGAATTTACATCCCAAGGGTGTGGATCTGAGCACATTAACCCGTGACCGGGCCAGCTGCCTTCCTGGCACAGTTATCCCTGGATTGATGAAGGGTAATTTTCTCCCTCCTGCAATTATTTTTTCGGGTTGATTCCTTCAGCTTTGTTGCTTCCTATATCCGTAGCCCAAGGGAAGAGAGCTGGGAAGAGGTAATTAGAGGAAGTGGAATGCAGCAGTGGATCTGAGTGTGGCAGCTTTCCTGTGTCTCTGGTGTTGATAAAGGATGGAATTGTGTTGCTTGGAGGGATTTTTCTTCCCATAACTTGGGTTTTTTAAAACTCCCTTTCAAAAATCCCTTTCCCAGCCTGTGTTTCCATCAGCTTAGGTGAAGAACAGGCAGGGAGCAGGAGCAAAGAGCCAAAATCTGGGAGGATGGGAATCCCTCGCTGGGATTTCAGCTAAAGGTTGTTCCTGGGAGCACACATTTCCCAGGGGGCCCTTTTTCCATCACCTGATGGAGCAGCTCCAGGCTTGGTTTGATATTAGTTTTTTCTTTAATATATTCCCATTTGTTTTGCAAAATGACCTGCAGGAAAAAAAAAAAAGCTGGATCAAGGCTGTGTAAAGTGAAATGTTTAAAAACTGAGGAAAAAAAAGGGAATATTTCAGTGCATCAGCTTCAAATCCTCCCCCTCTGTTGTTGTTTTCCCTCTGAGATGGGTGAGGATGATGAGCTGGGAGTGATGGGAGTGGCTGAGGAGGGGTGGGAATGCCATCCAGCTCTTCCCCAGCTCCCTGCTTTGTGTTCCTTTTGCTTCTCACAGATTCCAGTTTGGGAATGAACAAATAATTGGGATAAACACTCCTTGTTTCAGCTTAATTCTGTGTACGCTCTCACATGTGGCAGCTAGAGCCCAACAGTGCCCATTCTGTATGTTTTCCCTGGTTTATCTCCTGTTTTCCTATGGAATCAGTGGAAGGAAAGGCTTTTTTAATGACAGCAAAAAACTGAAGCCAAAAGCTCTGAATTCCAAGCCCCTTGGAGCCCCTTCCCCTATCCCGACTAAGCCAAAAGGGTCGGAAACGTGACCGCGTTTCTCTGAACGGTGCCATGAAAACGTAAATGATCCGTGTTTTTCCCGTCTTTCCCAGCGATGCACGGCTGTTCCCAGGTCGTGGAGCTGCTCCTGGAACGGTAAGCAGCCTCCTTCCAGCTTTTCCTCCCCCACCTCCCATCCCCTGCCAGGCTCTGGACACAAAGGACGCTTGTGCCATTCCATTCGGGAAGCGCGGCCGCACAGCTGCCCTGCCTGCGATCCCGAGGCTGTCTCCTCATGCTCCGGGTTTTTCCCAGCTGGTTGAGGGCCTTGGAGACAAGGACTCCCTCCGGATGGGCTCCCACTTGGTTATGACATAAACCCCAGTTATGTAACTCAGCCTTTTTTTTTTTTCCCTGCTGATTCATTCCCGGTGCGTCCGATGTGGCTGAGGCCGTGTGACAACAACAAAACAGATTCCTGGCAGCTCCGTGCTGGGAGCAGCTTCCCTACATTGGGCTTATCCTTTCTTTTCAGGCTGTGGCTCCTGGGAAATTGCTGTGAAGTGGCTTTAAATCAGCTCTGTTCCCTTCCTAACTGTTGGAGCTGGAGCAGCTTTCCCTGGGAATCGCAGCTAATCCCAGCCTTTCCATGCTTGGCCCAGCATAAACAGCTCTGTGATTTCAAATCAGTTGAAATTCAGTTTTAATTCAGTTGTCTCTCATTTCAGTGGGATTTTATCTGAATGAGGTTGGTGGGCTCTGATTTTTCTGCATCATTCCATAAGGATCTGGTTTTTCCCTGCTTCCAGTGTGCCCCTTGTCCTTTCTGGAGAGCCTCTGGTCAGGGGGAAAGGGAATTATAGATGATCTGTAGAGCCCAAATGAGCTGAACCATCTGAGTACCAGATCTCTGATCCCAAAAAAGCCCCCACAGATCATTCCCCAGACCTAAAACACCAAGACAGGTTTATCCATGGGCTGTGGATGGGCTTTATATATTCCATTTTCAATCCCAGCTGCTGAGAGTCTCCTTCAATAAGGAATTTTGAGCTGCCAACATCTCTGTCCTGGCTTTTGTCTCCTCTCCCAGGTGCCAATACAAAGCTGACAGCAGGGACAGGTGTGGAGTCACTCCCTTCATGGATGCAATCCAGAACGGGCACGTCGGCATCGCCCGGCTGCTCCTGGAAAAACACCAGGTGGGTGCCAAAAATCCTCACCTGCCTCCTCCAGGACCTGAGCCAGAGCTGCCAGGACAGGTGATCCATGTGTTCATCACAACTGGATTGTGAAGAAGCAAATTGTAAAGAAAGGAATTGTGAAAAAAAGGCAAATTCCCCTTGGAAATGAGCAATGTTTTAATGAGTAAGGTCATCAGGAATGAGCTCCTGGGGCAGGAATCACAGAATCATGGAATGGTTTGGGTTGGAAAGACTTTAAAGCCCACCCAGTTCCATCCCCTGCCATGGGCAGGGACACCTTCCACTATCCCAGGTTGTTCCAAGCCCCATCCAACCTGGCCTTGGACACTTCCAGGGATGTGGCATCCACAGCTTCTCTGGGAAACATCCCCAGAGCTGGTGAAGTGAGATGTGACACCATGGAGTGGCAGGAGGGGACAGGACATTCCCAGTGCTCCAGGGCAGCTGTGTCAGAGCTAAACCCAGCTCTTGGAATGCCAGGATTTGGCATGGAGGCTCCTGTGGCTGTGGATAACATGCAGATGTCCATCCCTGTGTTATCCAGAGCTCCTCTCTGCCTTCCCTCTCTCCTGGCAGCTGCTGCTCCTGTGTTGCCTCCCAGAAATCCCTGATTTCCTCCAGGGAATGTCATTAGAGCCAATTGTGCATAGCAGGAACCAACCACTGCATTATTTATTGATGATTGATTGATTGCTGGATGATCCGAGCTGGTTGGAGTCCCCTCATGGCTGATTCTCCTAGAGATGGGTTGGGAAGTTTGTCATGGCTTCAGTCTCACATTTCAGGCACTGAAAGTGGGAAATCTGATTTAATTTCCTTGTGGAGGTTTCCCGGCAGTGTTGGTGCTTCCAGAGGGTGGGTGATATCCTTTGGGATGAGTGCACTGTGTGGTACATCCATTCTATTCCTTAATTCCAGGCCTGTCCTACAGCTGTGGATGCCCTGGGTGCCCAAGCCCTGCACAGGGCAGCTGTCACAGGCCAGGATGGAGCCATCCAGTTCCTGGTGTCCGAGTTGGGCGTGGATGTCAACGGGAGAGCAACGTCCCTCCAGCTCCCAGCCCTGCACTATGCAGCCAAGGTTTGTCCCTGTTCCCAAACTCCCTCACTGATGGAGGATTTGCATTCCTGGCTCATCCTCTGCCACTGTCCATTTGCTCCTGACCAGTGCCATTCCCTGTTTTCTGGGCATCAAAAGTAGTGTGGGCAGCAGGGTGAGGATGAGATTCTCCCCCTCTCCTCTGCTCTGGTGAGATCCCACCTGGAATACCAGATCCCAGCCCTGGCTCCAACATCAGCAGGATGTGGAGCTGCTGGAGGGAGTCCAGAGGAGGCCACGGAGGGGCCTCCAAGGGCTGGAGCCCCTCTGCTCTGGAGCCAGGCTGGGAGAGCTGGGGGTGCTCACCTGAAGAAGGGAAGGATCCAGGGAGACCTCAGAGCCCCTTCCAGGGCCTAAAGGGGCTCCAGGAGAGCTGGAGAGGGACTTGGGACAAGGCATGGAGGGACAGGACATAGGGAATGGCTTCCCAGTGCCAGAGGGCAGGGTTAGGTGGGATGTTGGGAAGGAATTCCTGGCTGGGAGGGTGGTGAGGCCCCGGCACAGGTTGCCCAGGAAAGCTGCCTCTGGGTCCCTGGAAGTGTCCAAGGCCAGGTTGGACGGGGCTTGGAGCAAGCTGGGATAGTGGAAGGTGTCCCTGCCCATGGCAGGGTTGGCACTGGATGGGCTTTAAGGTCCTTCCCTCCCAAGGAGTTCTATGTTTGTGTCCAGTTGTCTGCACGGGAGAGACAGGAGATTCCAGACGTGGGAACAGAGAGCTGGAAAAGCGGAGGGAGCTCCTGGTGTTTAGCTGTGTCCTTCACACTGGAGTTGTTTTGAATTCCAGGCAGTGAGAATCACTGGAGCTTTCTCCTCCTCCCAGCCGGTGTGGGGAGCAGATCCGTGGGTCCTGCAACACTCCCTGGGAGTGCAGAGCAGATCCCAAAACCTCCCTGCTGACCAGGATTCCTCGTGGGATCCTGCTGTCACACCCCAGCTGGCAGCACGGGAATGTCCCTGCTCAGATCCTGGCATGTTAAACCTCATGGACTTTAACAGGCAGCACTCTGAGCCCGCTCTAGACTTGTAGTGGGAATAAAACATCATCCCAGTGCCCTGCTCCTACAAAAACATCAGTGACACTCACTGGGAATGCTGGCAACAGTGTTCTGCTCCAGCGGGATCCAGCCGTGCCATTTGCCCGCTCCCACAAAGGAGCCCTTTCTCCCATTTTCCCTTCCTCCTGCTCCCAGAAACCACGTTCAAAGCCCTTCTGGTTGCCAAGGGTACGTTGAACAGCGAGGCTTTGGGGGGAATATAATGTGCCTTGGAGAAAATCCCAGCTCTTGGCAAGTGGCTGATTTGGGAATGATTGGATGGGATTCTCTTCCTTGCCCGGGCTCAGTGTCACTTTATATTTACAGCACCATTTGTTTGGCTGGTGGGTTGTGTTTTTATCTCCTTCTTTTCTTATTCCTTTGCATTTATAAACACATGAAAATCAAATTATTTTTTCAGTTCAGTTTGCTGCCAGGGCTGTGGCAGCAAAAGCAGTTCCTGGCTCGATGTCTTTGCCATGGAAAAGGGACTGGGAAATGGGTTTGCAGGGAAATAGGAGCCTTGGGAGCAGGGAAGATGCTGTGGAATCCTATGGGAATGGGGGAAAAGAGTGGGTGGTGGGGATAAAAATAAGAGCCTTCCATTCTCAGGCTGCAGGACAAAGACTAATTCATGGCATTGGGGATGTAATTCCAAAATCAGGCGTGTTATTTAGGGGAGAAAGGATTTATTTATGGAAAAGCCTGTGCAGAGAGGAGGGGGTGGGGGTGTGTGCTGTGTTTTCCCTATGGAATTTGAAATTGGCTCCTGGCAGAGGAAAGAGGGAGGACACTTTGGATCGAGGCTGTCTGTGTCTTCTCCCAGGGCATCACAAATCCTGGAGTAATCCTTTGGGAGATGCTGGTGCCTGAGGAAGGTGGGTGAGCAACAGCCCAGATCAGCAACAGGTTCTGCTCTCTGAGCTGGAATAATTCCAGGAAGGGCAACTCCAGATCCCCTGGGATTTGGAGGGATTTGAAACTGAAAGTTGGAGAGACCTCAGAGCCCCTTCCAGGGCCTAAAGGAGCTCCAGGAGAGCTGGAGAGGGACTTGGGACAAGGCATGGAGGGACAGGACACAGGGAATGGCTTCCCAGTGCCAGAGGGCAGGGTTAGATGGGATCTTGGGAAGGAATTCCTGGCTGGGAGGGTGGGAGGCCCTGGCACAGGTTTCCCAATGAAGCTGTGGGTGCCCCTGGATCCCGGGAAGTGTCCAAGGCCAGGTTGGACAGGGCTTGGAGTAACCTGGGATGGTGGAAGATGTCCCTGCCCATGGCAGGGGGTTGGAATTAGATAATCTTTAAGGTCCCTTCCAACTCAAACCATCCTGGGATTTTACAAAGGTGCCTGGTGGCATCTTTCTGGCCAATTCCCATGGGATAACAGCAGCTGGAGCAATCCCTGATCATGGATCTGATCTTCCCTGCCACAGGCAGCTGACTCTGATTTCCATCTGCCCTAGGATCCTCTGGAGCTTGGAGCAGCTCCTGGCACCCCCAGATTTGACCATGACAGAGCAGATCTGTGCCATTCCAGGTCAGGGATAGATCAGCTTGTGCAGAGCTGATCCCAAATTCCATGTTCTGCAGGAAGGACACGGACACACCATCCAGACTCTGCTGTCCCTCGGTGCTGATGTCCAGGCTAAGGATGGGAAGGGCCGTTCTGGTAAGGATTCCAAGCTGTTTGTTCACCCTTTAATGACACCAAGAGATTCCATAAATGCATCCCAACCTCAGCAGAGCCTGCAGGGAGATACCAAATCCATGGATACGTTTGCTCTGGGAGCAGCATAATGGATCATCCCAGGGTTTTTTGGGCATTTGGCATTCCCTGGCTTTCACCTTGCTGGAATTTCTGCTGGCTGAGCCTGCCTTGGGGCTTTTCCCTTGTGGGAAGAACAGAGATGCCAGTTGGGATTTTCCTTTACCCAGCTGCTTATTTTTCACCTGACGAGCTCCAGTGCCGCCGCCTCTCCCTCAAATTTGGCTGGAATGAGCCTGTTGGAAGCAGGTTGGGTGGACAAACACAGCGATTGAGCTCTCCAGCCTCAATTCCTTAGCAAACAGTCTGGAAATGGCTTATGAGCAAATAATACCAGAGAGCTGGAACGTAAATAGAGTTGCTATAGCGATGCTGGAGAGTCGGCATTCCCAGCGGGAGAGGCTGAGGCAGCTCTTGCATCAGCATCTCCAGAAAAAAAAAAGGACAAATGGAATCAGCCATTGCCAAAATTGGCAACTTTTCCAGCTCTAGGGTTTGGTTAAAGCCACGTTTCACTGGTGACATCTCTCCCTCTGCCCCCTCAGTGACTAAATCCGAGCTCTGCTGAGCTCATCCAGCCTTGGGAGGTTTTTTCCGTGGCTCATCCTTGGCTGGGTTTGGGTCACTGCGTCCTTGGGAAGCTTCTCATCCAAATCTGACACCTGCATGGATTATCCATGGGGATCAGGATGCCTCATTTGGATTAGGTGTAAGGAAGAGATTTTTTTATGATGAGAAGGGTGAAAAAGGTGTTGGCAGAGGTTGCCCGGAGAAGCTGTGGATGCCCCATCCCTGGAAGTGTCCAAGGCCAGGTAGGATGGAGCTTGGAGCAAGCTGGGATAGTGGAAAGTGTCCCTGCCCATGGCAGGGGCTTGGAACTAAACGATCTTTAAGGCTGGACTCAATGATCCCAAAGGTCTTTTCCAACCTCGTTAATTCTGTGATTCCGTCCCTTCCAACCAAAACCACTCCACGATTCCATGACCACGCTGGGAAAACTCCTCTTTCACCCTCCATGTATTTATTTCCACTGGGAATCCAGTTTGCATCTGAAGCAGGATGAGGCCAAGCCCAGGAGGTGACCCCAGCTGCTGTTGTGTCCCCCCCAGCCCTGCACGCGGCGAGCGCCGGGCAGAGGGCGGAGGCCGCTCGGATCCTGCTCCGTGCCGGGCTCCAGGATGCTCCGGATGCCACGGGAATGCTGGCGCAGCAGCTGGCCAGGAGGCCGGATGTCATCCAGGTTTTCCAGGGAACACAAGTCAGCACGTGAAGAAGAGGAGCCTGTTCTGTTTCCACGTGGTACGTTGGTTATCGCTTATTTGAGATTTAGGAAAACACCGGATTAAAATGTTGGGATTTTACCCAAAATGGGGCAGAGGAACCAAGCTTGGCACTCAGGAAGTACATCTAGGAGAAAGCATAATTTAAACAGGATTATCTGGAAAGATAATGGAGGTGATGGGTCTGGGCTCTTCCCTGGGAGGGTGGGGAGGCCCTGGCACAGGTTGCCCAGAGAAGCTGTGGCTGCCCCTGGATCCCTGGAAGTGTTCAAGGCCAGGTTGGATGGGGCTTGGAGTAACCTGGGATACTGGAAGGTGTCCCTGCCCATGGCAGGGGGTTGGAATTAGATAATCTTTAAGGTCCCATCCCACCCAAACCATTCCATGTTTCTATCACGCTCCTGTACTGAGCATTATAAATTTATTTTCTTCTTTCACTTCCAAATTCCAGGGCTGAACTTCACCTCTTCCTGTGCATCTCCTGGCACATCCAAACTGCTGAGGGTGCAGCTCCCTGAAACAGAGCCATCCAAGGGAAGTGCCACTTCTAGGGATCCTCATGGGACCTGCATGGGAGTTTCCACACAGTGAACACCGTGATGGAGAAGATCCACCTGGATCATTGGGTTTATAGCCCTTAATGGACCTGCTCTCCACTAATCCCTTAAATTGCTTTAACTGGCCACCCCTTTGGATAGGACAAGGACTCTTCAAGCTGCATCAAGCTTTTAAATCCTTTCTGTAGCTCAAAGCTGATCCCAAAACCTGCTGGAATCCATAGTGGGACCTCAATCTCGTGAGGACATCGAGGGTCTTTGGATCAGTCTGAAATAAGGAGGTGTTTGTAACTCCAGACAATCCTGCTGGGCAATTCCCAGCACTGATGAGCATTAAAACCCAATAATCTGCTCTTGGAAGTGTACAGGGAAGCCTGGAATACACAGCAAGGTAAGAGCAGCTGCAGCTGGGATTATAAATTCCATAGAAACCTGATGTGTCCTTGTCCATATGTAATGCCAAGATGTAAAAACAAACGGGATTCTGCTTTTTTTGGGGCAGGAGATGTTAAAAATCATGCTCCTCTCAAATTGAGGAACTTTTTGCAGATTTAGGGCCTCCTCTGTCAGCTCGAGGAGAGGTCTCATGCTCCCAAAAATAATTCAGGGGGCTTTTTTCCCCAGTCTTCCCATGTCATTTGTGAAGGAGATTCTCCACCAGGGAGAAAAAATGAATTAATGCTGGAAGTGCTACTGGGTGGTGGGAGCTGGATCGGCCCCTGGGTGGGTGAGGAAGTGGTTTTATTCCTTTGAAAATCCTGAATCTTTCTATAAATCCAGCTCTGGCCTCCCTACAGCAGTAAATGCAAGGGGCTGCTTCATTCCCAGTTTTTATTATTTTAGTAAGCCATGAAATAGCTGTGTCCTCCCATTATCCCTGCTAAGGAGCTGGGATTGATGATGAATCCGAGAGAAAGCAGCGGGAATGGTTTCAAATACCCATCTGGAGCTCTCCTGGCCATGGAAACACAAAAGGGAAACACCTTAAAAACATGGAAATACCTTAAAAACACAAAAAGGAATGTGCATTATTATGGAGGTTAGGAAAGGAATGTGGATTCAGCTTTATGCCTGCAAAATTCACCCAGGGAAGAGCCCTTCCCGTTTTTCCAGCTGGTTTTGCTGTTGTTATTCACTCCAAGGTAGGAGCAGGGAGTCAGGAACACCTTTGTGTCCGTGAGAATGTGCTGGGAAGAGTTGGGCAGTGCCAGACCGTGTGTGAATCCCGAATCCTGACACATTCCCATCGGAATGGCTCACGTGGTCCCCAGGGAGGCAGCCCAGGAGCTGGGCTCTGTGCCCACGTGGAGCTGGAGCAGTCTGGAGGAGAGCCCAGCAGTCGGCACAAGGCTTTGGAATTGTTGTTACTCCACCTTTTCCAGCCTGGCCACTGGGGCAAACGCTCCTGGTCTGGCAGCTGCAGGGAATCGTGGAGTCATGGAATGGTTTGGGTGGGAAGGGACCTGAAGGATCATCCAGTTCCACCCCCTGCCATGGGCAGGGACACCTTCCACTATCCCAGGTTGCTCCAAGCCCCATCCAGCCTGGCCTTGGACACTTCCAGGGATCCAGGGGCAGCCACAGCTTCTTTGGGAATTCTATTCCAGAGCCTCACCACCCTCCCAGCCAGGAATTCCTTCCCAACATCCCATCTAACCCTGCCCACTGGCACTGGGAAGCCATTCCCTGTGTCCTGTCCCTCCATGCCTTGTCCCAAGTCTCTCTCCAGCTCTCCTGGAGCCCCTTTAGGCACTGGAAGGGGCTCTGAGGTCTCAGAGAGCCTTCTCTTCTCCAGGTGAACATTCCCAGCTCTCCCAGCCTGGCTCCAGAGGGGCTTCAGCCCTCGGAGCATCTCCGTGGCCTCCTCTGGACTCACTCCAGCAGCTCCTTGTCCTTCTGATGTGACCCCAGATCATAAAAATGGGATAAAATTGATTTTGCTCTGATGGTCACACCATCATCTCCCCCAGACTCAGGAGCACCAAGACACACCTACCCAGTTGCCCTCTCCAGGATTCCTTGGGATGACACTGAGGATGAGGGACTGCACCTACTGCTCCTCATCTCATCTGAGCTTTTTCCACAGAATCATGGAATCATTAAGGTCAGAAAAGCCCTCACTGAATCCAGACATTCCCCCAGCACAGCCAAATCCCACTAACCCATGTCCCCAAGTGCCACATCCAGATGCTTTTTAAATCCCTCCAGGGATGGGCACTCCACCATTTCTCCTGGGCTTTTCCTAGGATGGTGGCCACGTATCCCTTTTGGATGTGCCTTTCCATACCTCTTAGGAGCTGGCAGTGCTTCCCACTCCTCTGTGAATTACCAGGATTCACTCTCTGGTTGTCTTCTCCCAGTCCTGATGTTCCAACAAGCTGGATGTGATCCAAGAGCTTGAGGACCTGCTGGCCATGGAGCATCACCACCAATCCCTTCTCCTTCCCCAGCCAGACCTTCCTGCTCATCCTCAGCCAGGCCAGGCCACATTCCAGCTCCAGGCACCTCCACACAGACATTCCTTGGATCCTCCTGACAGGTTCCAATGCCTGTCCCATCCCATGCTGGCTGTGTGTCCCTGATGAGAATTCCTGGTGGTGGCTGATGCAGAGCGATGGTTTTTCTTTCCTTCATCCATGAATTTTGGAAAAGAGGTAGGAAACCTGTACCTGCTTCTTGGCCACCAGAAATGGGACATCCCTGTGGATCACCTCATCCATCTCTCCAGCATTTGCTCCTCCAAATATCCAAATCATTTCAAAGGAAGGGCTTTGCTCCCCATCTGAGCCACCACGGCGGGATTTTGGGAGCTTCACCCGGTTCTCCATCATTCCCAGTGCTTGTGTCCTGCTATCCACAGGGATATCCACAGCCCTAGGATCAAATTAAGATGCTTTAAGCCCCCACGGGCGCCTAATCCACACCGACGGCCCCGGGAGCCGTAAGCGGCTTTGCCGTGCCCGCTGCCTACGTGCTCCTTCCCCGGGATGCTGATCCATGGGGTGTTAAAACCAACCCTCAGCCGGGAAATTCCTGCCTCCCACGAGGAAGTGGAGACAGGGTGGTGGTGAGGATTTTAAAAAAAAAACCCTCAGAAACGCAAGGAAAAGCTCATATCTGGAAAACGCGTGGGATTTCCCGCACCGAGCGCGATGCCGGATGAGAGGAAAACCTCTTGTTTTGGGGTGGAAGGGGGGAAATGCAGAAGGTGCCATGTGGGAGAAGTGAAACCAGAGCTTGGGATGGAGGAATGCACACTAATTGTTGGTATTTCTTGGGATAATTAGCAAATTTCCCATTAAAAATGTTTCAGGTGGTGCCTGGGATGGGATGGAAAAGCATCAGCTGTGGAGGGACTGGGGATCTTCCTGTGTGGGGACCAATTTAACCCCCCCTAAAGTGAGGAACCTCCTAATTTAAGGATCCCACTAAACTGGCAACACGCCCTAAATTGAAGACCCCCCCAAAATGAGGCCCCTCCTGCAGAGATGACACCTCCAAATTGAGGACAGCTCCCTAAATTAAGGACACCCCCAAATTGAGGATGACTCCCCACTTCACATTGACAAACTCCCCCTAAATTAGGAGGAACTCAGCTAAATTGAGG
>VZRJ01001482.1:36678-82657 GCA_013397565.1 Ptilonorhynchus violaceus | reverse complement strand
TCCTGCGGCTGATCCCCTTCCCCATCCTTCACCCACCCCGGCTCCGCTGTCCTTTTGCCCGTCTATCACCTGATTATTTCCCTCAGCCTGGATTTGAGCCCCCCCGCCTCGGGCACCCGGGTCCTGATGCCCCCCGGGTGTGGGGGCCCCTCCCCAATCTCTCACCTGATTATCACCCCCCTCACCCCATTCGGGTCGCTTTCTTCAGCTGTCATCTCTCCGTTGTAGCCCCCGCACCTCTCTCTGGGTCCTTTGCCCCCTCTCCATCCCCAATATTATCGGGGGTCTGGTGTGTGTGACCCCTCCTGGGGACCCCTGCGTGCTTTCCCCCATCATTCATTCTCACAGCACCCCTCGGCTTCAGTCCCACCCCCACCCTCGATCCTTCCCCATTCATCTCCAACCCAGCTTGGGTTCCTCCCTCCTCCGTCCCTTAATATTACCTCGGGGATCTGGTGTGTGTGACCCCCTTGGGGACCCCTGGGTCATTCGCCCATCATTATTTCTCACAGCACCCCCCACCTTCAATCCCATCCCCACCCTGGATCCTTCCTCCCATCCCTAACTGGACCCCCAGTGGGGTTTTTATATGATTATAACACACCTTCGTGTTTGGATACACCTCCCAATACACCCCTTTCCCCGATCCCTGTCTGCTTGGATGCCCCTCCAGCTCCCTGAGGGCCCCAGGAAATGCGGTTGTTTTGCGGAGGGAGGGCGGGGGGGGACTCGGACGATAAAACGCCGACGGGGATTTATTGCCTTTTATTTATTTTTTTAGTTATTATCTTATTTTTTCCCTTCACACATCTCTTCTCCCGCACACAAACCTAATGTGGCTGCAGGTCCGTGCAGGGTGGAGGCAGCCGTGGTTATCCCCCCCCTCTCCATCCCCATTCCCGCTCCGCCTTTGCAGCCTTCGGCTCCATCCAGCCCTGACTGCAGCAGAAGGGGGATGGGAGGCTGGCGAGCCTGTCAAATTTCCCTTATCCCCCCCCCCCAAAAAAACCCTTTTCCTGCGATGTCGCTGCATCCCGGTGATCCCTAAGGAAAGCTGACAGCTGATGGGGGTGCGGCGCAGGGAGGGGGATGAGCCGTGGTGGGGCTTTGTCCTATTGTGGAGGATGCAGCCCGCGCCGCAGGCAGCCGTGGGGAAAAAAAACATGGCAGTGCCGCTGCCCGGGAGCTTTGCTGGAGGATTTCTCCCGGTTCCTGCATCCTTGGAGCCCGGGAGATGCCGGGGGAGGGCGGATGGCAGGTTACAAATACGAGGCATTGTTTGGAGAAGGGGGGAAGAAAATCCAATATGGTGGAGAGGTTTTCCTCCTTGTGAAACGGCTTTTCCTGCTTTTGTTCCCTCCTGGTAGCGGGGAAAGGTGGCTGGACAAAGGGAGCTCTTTGGGGTCGGCCGGGAGGGATTTCCCCCACTTGCCCCGGTGTTGGTGATTAAATTGGAAGTCCACACGTTTCCTCCTGTGGTTTCGCTGCTGTGATGGACGGGGCTGCCAGAGGCATCATGGCTGCTGACACAGGACCCCACCGAAGGCAGAGCTTCATCTTCCCGCTTTGGGTTTGGGAAGAACGGTAACAAACCCGGGATGTGACACAAAGAAACGGGCAAAGTGTGGGAGCGTCTTCCCAGCTGCTGCCGTAGGGGAGACCCAACTTTCCCAGTTGCTTTCATTTCTTTCTCTCAAGGCTCTTCCTTTGAGGTGGAGGAATGGCTTAGGAGGAAAAAGCTTCTTCCCTTTGATAGGGAAAGCTGGAGTCTGTCCTAAAGCCTGCCCCTGGCTCAGCAAAGCAGGGAAAGGGACTTTGGGGAGGTGAAATATAATGAGCTTGTAGTGAAGGGGCCTCCAATAGATCCGAGCTCCATTAAAATGTTAATTTATGCTTTAGCGTGAGCGCGGTATCAAGTTGGTGAACACGGGGCTTAATCTCAAACTGACAAATGCCAGTGTAAATTTGACAAAAGGCCTCTTGTGAAATCACTTTTAAGACAAGCTCCTGCTAATGAGCAGCAGTTGAGTTAAAAGGAATAAATTATGGCCGTATTTTAAGGTGTGCTGACCAAACTCCAGAGCCTGGGAATATCCAGGAGTCCGTATTTTGCTTCTGGTGTGCTGGTTTCCCTCTGAAATACCAATTAGGGTGGACTTCATCTTGTCTTGAGCAGCTCATGTGGAAAAGAATGGAAACCAGAGGTCCTGGTGCAGCCATCCTAAAATTCCTGGTATTGGCTCAACCACTGTGGTTGGTGAGTGGTGTCTGAGTGGAGCTGGATCAGGCTGGGCTAAAGGACTCTTCAGCAGTCAGGTGAAGCTTGAAGGTTGCTCCTGCAGCTTTGGTACCAGTGCTGGCAGAGTCAAACTTGTGAGGAAGAGGAACTGGAAACACTTCCAGTTGTTTCTTTCCTTTTCCAAAGGGCATTGAACTGTTGTGGAAGTTCTGGTGATGTTTGCAACCACTCTTAAAGCTGGTGCTGGCACAAGTGGACTCTGCTGCTGGAGCCCTGAGGTTGTGTCTCTGCTGCTGATCTGGAAGGGTTTTTCTTTCTCTTTCCAAAGGGAAGGTTCAGTTGTTGGTTTTAAGAGGAAAAATGGATTGTTGGAGCTTTTGTAAAAGAGCACAAATACATCCCTTGTATTGGTCACTCTGGTTGGCCCCGTGGGGCCACCACTACGTGAGTGCACGTGTAAATTCCACTGGGATGGATCTGGAAGTGCAACACGAATATTTCAGGTGTTAATCTCTTCCTCAACCAGTAATGAAGGACTAAGGCAGCATTAGGACTGGGATTACTGGCACTCAAACTATTTCAGCTTTTCCCTTCTGTATGCTAATCAGAGACCCCATTGCAGTGCCAGCTCATAGAGATGTGTCTTAGCTCTGTGGGGAAAAATAATCCTGAATTACTGCTGATACACCACCTCAAACTTCCAAGACATGTAATTAATTCCATGGCTCCTCCTGATCCCTCCTGCATGGAGCAGTGAAAAGTGCCAGGCCCTGTGTGCTGAGGGCAGCTGTTTGTGAGGCCCTGGTGGGTCTGGCTGCAGGAGAGCTGGTAGATCTTCCAGCTGCCTTATTCCTGGTGGGAATTGCTCCTCCAAGTTGCTGGAGCCTTAATAGCTTTAAGGTCCTCGGCTTAGTCTTGCCGTGTGCGTCGTGCACTGCAGATTAGGGATCATCTTCCTGCAGACTTACTGCACAAACTCATTTTTAATCTGGTGCAGTGACTGCAGGCTGGAGAATTCCTCATGTTTGTATTTTCACACCTCTCTTTTCAGTTCACCTTAATTTCCACCTCTCTGGCCTGGAAGCGGCTCGGTACTTCCTCACCGGGTTACTTGGGAGTGGGATGTTGTGCCTGGTGCCAGGCTTTGTGAACTGCCCTCTGTGCTTCTACATAGTTATTTTCCATGAATTTTGGGGATAATTAAACCCTGCAGTTCAGCCCCAGTAGGTGAATGCTCTATTCCTGCTGAGGTTTCACTCTTTGCAGGCTGAACTAAGCTTCTTACCTGCCAGCTGCTTCCCTGTGTTAAAGCTATTTAAATCCATCGCAAAGATACAGATTCACTTTCTGTAGGAGCACAGGAGCCAAACCCCTTGGTTCAGGATATATTTAGTTGGATAGGCCCAGGCCTCATTGCTTAAAAAAGCCTCAAAGTGGCTGTGAGGACCAAGTGGAGAGTCACTGTCCCTTACATCCTTCCCTGGTGGTGGAGGGGATGTTCCAGTGCTGCGAGGGGTTGCTTTTGCAGTTTGTGGGATGAGCAGAGCTGTGGATCACACTGGAATCTGGCACGGTGTATCCGAGAGGTGGAATTGTCTATGTCACCTGCTCCAGGTGACCCTGCCTAGGCACGGGGGTTGGACCGGAGGATCTCCAGAGGTCCTTTCCAACTCCAGCCATTCTGTGCCTCTGTGACTCTTGCTGGCCACGGCACGGCCCTGCCTTTCGAAGAAAGAGCCTGGCAGTGCCAGAGCCCGTTCCCGAGGCCGAAGGGATTTTGCTCAATGCTTAGTGCACAATCCTCCCCTCGGCGCCGTTCGAGGACTGACGCTGGCTCGAGTTTCCATCGGTCTGTCTGAGCCTTTCTGAACTGCCGCCCTACTTGGAGAAAGTCCATGGAAACCTCCTCGCTTCCCTCCATTCCTCAAGGCTTCTGCATGCACAGGCTCTATTCGTGACCAGCTCCTGCAAGCGAGGGAAGAGCTGACGGCCTTAAGCAAGCACGGAAACACCAGTACCTCCGAGTTGCTCCTTATTTTTATTTTCATGGATTTGCACCGGATGAGCTGTCTCCACATTCCCAGTGCCGGTTTCTCCCCGGTTCTCCGGGCATTTCCAGCGGCCGAGCGTTGCCGCAGACGACATCGATCGCGCTCAGACTTTGCTCTGTCATTCATTCAGCAGCACAATGAGCTCCCGGGAGCCGGCGTAACCTGAACTGGCCGAGGCCACGGATTGTAGTAGCGGCGTGACTGCAATTTGCATGGAGACTGTGTTCGATCCCGGTTGGATACCCATGGAGCTCTCCCTGCTGTGTCCTGTCAGCAGCTGCTCCGTGTTCCTGTTTGGTGGCGGTGACATTTATAATACAGCCCAAAATGCACAGATTTGAACTGTGACGCTTCCTCTTTTTATTTGCAGTCTGAACTCTTCCCAGCCCTCCCCTTATCAGCACAGGCTGTTTGTTTTCCTTGCTCCCTGACCCACACGACACCGTGACACGTGGAGCGGTTCCCGGTTGTGGCCCAGTGGGATGGGGAGAGCCGGGACAGCCATCCAGAGGAATTGCTGAGCTGGGAGGATAAATCCATTGTGCATCCCGTGTGGTTTATGGCCGTGCTGTTGGCTCGTGGCTGCAGAGGGAAGTGGCACTGAAAGGCCTGTGTGGGATTTCAGCGCTTTGGGGCCGGCAGGAGCCTGGATGATGGAAGGGATGTGTTAAATGAGCCTTGAAAAATAGTAGAGTAATATCTCCACCTCAATCCCCATAGTGGTGTTTAATGGGTAGGAAATAAGATTGAAGAGATACTTAAGGCCTCTTAGATCTTATGCTGGTACCCAAATTCACTCCAAGGGATGCTGGTCATTTGAGCAGGTGACCTGGGGCGGGGCAGGACACTCGCTCTTCTGGGAAGACAGAGCAAGGAATGCTTTGAAGTTGAATGGTCAAAGGAAATCAGCTGACATCCAGACCAGTGGATGTAACTTGTGCAGCTTTAACTGCAGCCCCATCCCTCTGTTTCATACTGATTTAGTTGTGAGATCCTGGTTGGCTTCCTCGTGGCTCAGCTCCAGCATGGACACTTGCAGTCCTGTGCCACCATCTGGCAGAGCTGGTGAGCCAGGATTTTGGGAGATGTTCCAAGGGGGATAAAATCACAGGGTAGAGCAAAGAGTCCAGCCACAGAGCTCTGTGAATTTAACTGGTTGGTGATGATGCACTTGGTGTGACAGTCCCACATTGGGTGTTAATCATTAATGTTGTAGCTGACACCCTGCAGCCACTTTCACTCCTGTGGTTACTCAGCGTTGTAGGCCTTGAGTAGTGCCTTAACACTGGGTTTGGTGCAGCCTTGTCTGTTCTGAGGGTGTCTGCCTGCTCCAGCCTGTGTGGAAAAAAAGGAGGGACCTTGTAGGATCCTTGGAAGGATGGTGTGGAAGGAGCAGCTGATGGATCATGGAGAGCTTTTGTGGGAAGTGCTGTGGCTCACTCTTCAGGATCCACGTGGTGATCATGAAGCCTTGTGGGCACCGTGTTGGAAATCTTCCATGACTTCAGGGATTAAATTCCGAGCATCCTTGCTGTGCATGAGGCAGCTCCAACTTTGCTCCTCAGGTCCTTGGCTGGATGACGGTGGCATCCTGGTGGGTGACAGACTGGCCAGCAGTGCCCCGCTATCCCAATGGAAAAGGTTTTTCCATTGCCACCTGGAAGCCCCAGAACAGTAAATCCTCAGGGCAGCGATCCCTGGCAACCATCCCCGCACCTACAGATGTTTGACCTTCAGAACAAAACAACCCCCTGGCAGCTGCCTCGGGTGGGGAAGTTAAAGGTGATTTTACAGCTTCCTTTACACCGGGGATTGACTGGAGTTGGGATTTACACATCGTGTAAACAATACACAAAGGGAGACTCCTGGAGTTGGAAATAAACCTCCCGCACACCACGGCAGAGGGAAGTGACACAGCAGGAGAATCCCGACTGAGGTGCTCCTGGAGTAAACAGGGATCTCATGGAGATGCAGATCTCAGCTGGGAGGGCCAAGCTGCCTGGATGGGTCTCTTCACTCCTGGGTTAGAGATGTGCAGTGGTGGCATCTCTTGGCAGCTTTTGGGGGGGTTTTTACAAACTGAATGAGAGGTAATCATAGAATCATGGCATGGTTTGGGTTGGAAGGGACCTTAAAAACCATCCTGCCGTGGGCATGGACACCTTCCTCTAGACCAGCTTGCTCCAAGCCCTGTCCAGTAAGACCCACCCATAATGTGAGCCACGGCCAGGACCTACCAGTGAGACTGTGATGGTGAATGAGGGCTCAGTTACAGACATAATTCTGCTGTTGGACAGGGCTGAGGCAGAGCAAGATCAGTAAAACCTCCAAGATAAGCCATCCCAAGCACGCAAACATTCGAGTTTTTGTTCAGCTCTTTGGCTCGTGAATGCCAGAGCCGGTGCAAAGTCGTGTTTTAATGGGGATTTAGTTGTGCAAGCCCTGAGCTGGTTCTGCAAGCTGCAGCCTGTGTGTCCTCTGGGGTGAGGCTCAGCCTCTTGGTGCTGCATTCACACACAGCAGCTGATCTGCTGCTCCAAGGAATCTCACTGGGGATGGAGCAAGGAGAGCAAAGCTGAGGTGATAAAGCACCCAAATGCCTTATTTTATTCTTTATGCCGCTCTCTAAGAGAAGCTGTTGATTTTCTTGAGTGCCCCAGTGTGACAAATATTAATAATTGAGGTTCTAAGGAGACTAATTGAAGTCCAGGTAAGATTCTCCTGTTGCCTCTCTGTGGACATCCTTAAATTAATAGCTGGTGGCTTAGGAGGACAGATTTTCCTGTTCTGGCTCAGATGAATGAAATTCCCAAAAACTCCCTCCAGGAAGCCCTGATAGGTGGTGGTTGTGTAGCTCTAACCCCTTGGTTGGCTTGCCCAGAGCAGACAGTAAATTTATTAAGGGGTTAATCTGTCTCCAAGAGGTGCCTGAATCCTGGAATGAGGCAACTGCTGTGCTTGTTTTCAGAGGACCGTGCAGGTCAGCAAATTGAGCTGTCTGAACATGCTCTTCCTTAGGAAAAATGGGAAGGAGGAGGCTCCAATGCAGCTAACACGTCCCTTACATCCTTTCCTTTCTGTAGGAATGCATCCTTTCCGGGATCATGTCAGTCAATGGAAAGAAAGTCCTTCACATGGATCGTAACTCTTACTATGGAGGGGAAAGTGCATCCATTACACCCCTGGAAGATGTAAGTATGGAGAGACCCATCCATTGTGTCCTTCCCAGGCACATAAGGGGGATTTATTCCCAGTTAGCCTTGGGGGGGATTCATATTAATTACTCACAAGGGTTTCCTTTGAGTAAAGAAGTTTTATGGCACTTCCTCACCAGACAGCAGTGGGGGAGACACCAGTGTGGATGTTTGCAGTTGGTAGATAGCACTTGTTTCCTGTAATTCCCAGCTGGGATCTGAGCACGGAGCATTCCAGAGCTATTACAGCTGGATGGTAAAACTCTTCAGCTAAATTGTAAATGTTGGCTAAAAAACGTCGTGTTAAACAGTTCATCGGGTCCATAAATTCCCAAAACTTTAAGCTTTGGAGGAACAAAGCCTGGATGAGCAGGATAACGCTGCCTGGTTCTTCCTGTAACAATTCACTGGATGTGTTTGTGTGTTGCATCAAAAAGCAAATTGCAGCTAAAACTCCAGCCAAAAGCTGGCTCTGAAGAGCTTGTGTTCAGCCTGGAGCTGTGGGGGTGGAAAGTGTGTACATGTGTGGGTGAAATGACACCCAGACAGATTTCCTGGGCTATAATAAGTTCTGTATTCTCTCTGCAAAGCTCTACAAAAGGTTTAATCTCCCGGGAACTCCACCAGAATCTATGGGGCGGGGAAGAGACTGGAACGTGGACCTCATTCCAAAATTCCTTATGGCTAATGGTGAGTGATCCTGAACTCCCAAATGTTCCTTGTAAGCTCAGTCTGGGTGCTGGAATGTCACAGGCACTGTCACTCCTTACAAATCCTTATCCTTTAATCTGTGTGTTCCTATACTGGGACTGGTCTAGACCAAACCCACTACCAATGAAGTGGTTACCAGAGCAGGGGCAGCTCCCTTTGCCAAAATCCAACCCCTTGCTGCTGGAATCTCATCCCTGGAGCATGAGGGGATGGATGTGTTGTGGAAGAATTGACAGCTCCCAGCTAAGGCCTGATGGCCCTAGTCCCAGCTTACCTTCAGCTTGCTGTGGGAATTGAATGTGGTGCTGCCACGGAAGGATTTGTTGTGTTGGAAGAGCTGCCTTGGGAGCTGCTCTGTCCTCTGGCTCCAGCCCAGGTGGTGACTGTGCCCAACCTCCTTTCAGGTCAGTTGGTAAAGATGCTGCTCTACACAGAAGTCACTCGTTACTTGGACTTCAAGGTCATCGAGGGGAGCTTTGTCTACAAGGGAGGAAAGATCTACAAAGTTCCTTCCACTGAGGCAGAAGCTTTGGCATCCAGTGAGTAGCTGCACTTTGTTTCCTCTGACCCCAAACAAAGGCAGCCCCACCTCTCAGGATATTCTTGATGCTCCTCATGTCTCAAGGAGCATCCTCAGGGTTCTCCTGCACCTCTTTGACTTCAAACACCACTTGCAGTGTGAGCCTTGGGCTTCTTGAGCCCTCTTGGAGCTTCCAAGCTGCCTGTTCTGTGGCCCATCTGGTGAGAACCTGGCAGTATTTTCCTTCCTCAAGAGGTTACATTTGGGGCTCGTGCTCCCAGCTCTGCCATAAATATTTAATGTTGGGTCCTTGTTAGAATTCTGTGTGTGAAATGTTGCAAACAAATTGGAGTGACTAATTCCAACATGTGGCACCTCAAACCTTAATTGCTGTCTACTTAAATGTCACTCTTCAAATAAAACTAATAATAGTGTGGTGAAATCCATTAGGGTCTAGCAGAAGGCATTCCATTAGCTCCAGAGGTGAGATGTCTTTAGTAACACCTCTGGAAAGTCTTGTGATAAAGTGACTCCTGCAATGAAGGCTCCAGGTCTGTAGGTTTGAGCCTTCCTCATGGCAGATATTCCTGTTTGCTGAAGGAATCAGTCATTCCTTCAGTTTGGCCATGTCTCCAGTGTGGTCTCTAAGAGTCTCACCCTGGCAGGAGCAGGAGGTGCTGCCTCTGCCCTCACATTTCAGCAAGTCCAGTCTTGCTTCTCCAATTTGTGGAAAATGAAAGTGCATAAATGGTGCCTTGTCCAGTCTCGTGTTTGGGGTTTGAAGTGATGGGTCAAGGGGGAATGGCCTTAAGCTGAGGGAGGGCAGGGTTAGATGGGATATTGGGAAGGAATTCCTGGCTGTGAGGGTGGAGAGGCCCTGGCACAGGTTGCCCAGAGAAGCTGTGGCTGCCCCTGGATCCCTGGAAGTGTCCAAGGCCAGGTTGGACAGGGCTTGGAGCAAGCTGGGATCGTGGAAGGTGTCCCTGCCCATGGGGTTGGAACTAATGACCTGTAAGATCCCTTCCAACTCAAACCATTCCATGATTCCATGTTTGAGACTCTCAGCATTTCTTACCCACTTTTGATACTCTTTGGCACTGGAAAAGCCACTGAGTATGTGTTGAGTTCCTACAAAACCTTGGTTTTTAGGCTTAATGGGCTTGTTCGAGAAGCGCCGGTTCCGGAAATTCCTGGTGTACGTGGCCAACTTCGACGAGAACGATCCCCGGACCTTCGAGGGCGTCGATCCCAAGAAAACCACCATGAGGGATGTGTACAAGAAGTTTGACCTGGGACAAGATGTCATAGACTTCACGGGCCACGCCCTCGCTCTCTACAGGACTGATGAGTAAGTGGGGGTCAGTTGCTGCCCCAAATCCCGGGATTTCAGGGAGCTGATGGATCATTTAAAATTTGAGGGTTCCTGAGTCAAACTTGTGACACTGAGTGCTCCTAAAAGGGAACTCCCAGGAAAACACTGCCAGGAGCAGCTGGAGGGTGGGGAAGAAAGCTTCAGGGGAAGTAAATGTTTTGCTCTCTGAATGTATTCTGCTGGAAGTCTCGGATTGGGAAACATCCCAAATGGTGTAACTGTCCTTCCCAGCTATCTAGATCAACCCTGCCAAGAAACAATCAACAGGATTAAGCTGTACAGCGAGTCTCTGGCTCGATATGGGAAAAGCCCCTACCTGTACCCCCTCTATGGCCTTGGAGAGCTGCCCCAGGGATTTGCAAGGTGAGGACTTGGCTTTGATTCCCTGTTTCCTCAGCCCTGCTGTGGCACCTGGTGGGGGGTGGAATTGGATGTGTGGAGTCAGTGCTTGAGCTTCCTGAACGTGATGTTGTGTAAAAACACTGTGGTTGTTAATTGTTCTCTCACTTCTTAATTAAGAGGTAGTTCCTCCATGTGAGATTCCTTCTTTCTGGGCTTGTTTATTTCTGGATGTGCTGAGAGATCCTGTTTGCACAGTATTTATCATTTGTGTTTAAGCAAAATATTTAGAGGAGGTTTAAATCTAAGATGGGATTTATCCAAGTGGAACAGCCCCACGGGGCTGGAAGTGCTGTGAAAATCCAGCCCTGGAGCTGTGGAAGGTGCTGAAGGGATTTTCCTGTTGCAGGCTCAGTGCAATCTATGGAGGCACCTACATGCTCAACAAGCCCATCGAGGAGATCGTCATAGAAAACGGCAAAGTGGTCGGGGTCAAGTCTGAGGGGGAGGTACGGTCCCTTCCCATCCTTCCCTGCTCCCCACCCCACATCCTGCCCCTCAAAACTCAGATTCTTGGATTTGATCAGAACAAATACAGAGAAAACCCTTTTCTAAGCCCAGGAACCAGATCTGCTGGGCTGGGGGTGTTTTTCCTGTGCCAACACACTTAAGACACAATGTCCTGATGGCCGGAGCGCTCCAGCAGCCTTGCTCCAGGAGTTGGGATGAAGCCTCCATGGGCTGGCAGGGAATAAATCGGGCTGGCTGAACTGAAGGGAGCTGTTCCTTGTGTCTAACCTGGAACCAGCTCTGCCCTTGGCATTTTTAGCTGCTCTGACAGCTGGCACGTGGCCTTCCCGCAGCTTCTCCTCCACCTGGCTGGGTAAAACTGGGAATGCTGCAGGCTGCTTGGAAGCTCTAAATGTGCTCCTGACTGGAGCAGGCACTCATGGGACAGTTTAGCACTTGCTGGTGGGATAACGTGTCCTTTGGGGTGGGAATGACGTGTCCTGGCCGGGAGCAGAGGTGACAATCCATGCTTGAGACTGATGTGCCCAAGCGTGAGCAGTCTGAAGGCTTCAGATTGATCAAAATTTATTAGTGGAAAAGTCATTTTTAATGTGAACTGGGTAATTTTTCCATGTTTGTGTTGCTCAGGTCGCTCGCTGCAAACAGCTCATCTGTGACCCCAGCTACGTCTCGGACCGTGTCACGAAGGTGGGCCAGGTGATCCGGGTAATCTGCATCCTGAGCCACCCCATCAAGAACACAAACGATGCCAACTCGTGCCAGATCATCATTCCACAGAACCAGGTCAACCGGAAATCAGGTGCGTGCAGAGCAGCTCTCAGCACGTGGGATGGGGCAGAATGACGTGGCCTCTCTCTGAGTGTCCAGCGAGGTGTGGATCAAACAGGACAATGGAAGCTTCACGTCCTTGCCCAGAAATTTTTAGGCCCCAGCAAGGCTGAGCTTCAGTTCAGAGCAGCGTTGGGGGAGGTGGGAGGAGCCCGTGGTCGGAAAACCCTGTGAGGAACCTGCGGCAGGAAGCGCCTCAGACTGGGGAAGTGGGTCGGGAGTGTGGGGTGCTTGGGGAGGGGCTGAGGGCTGCATGCAGGAGGGGAGTGTATGCCTCACTCTGGGACAGAGGGGTGGGAATCCCCCCGGATTTCAGGAGCTGTCAGAGCCACGGGAAGCTGAATTTTGGAGATCTCCTACGTCCAGGTCCCTTAACCAGGAGGTGAGAGCACTTAGGGCTGCAGGACGGGACCCATTCCAGGTGCTCTAAACAATCCAGGGGGTACTGAGGGTCGGGGCAGCAGGAACAGATGCAGGCAGGAGGATTTTGGGATGAGGCTGGAGGAGGTTTTTGGGATGAGGCTGCAGCTGTGCCCTGTCCCCCAGATATCTACGTGTGCATGATCTCCTCTGCTCACAACGTGGCGGCGCAGGGCAAGTACATCGCCATCGCCAGCACCACCGTGGAGACCGCGGACCCGGAGAAGGAAATCAAGCCGGCCTTGGACCTCTTGGAGCCCATTGAGCAGAAGTGAGTCCCCACTGAGCCCTTCCTGCTCCTCTGGCAGCTCTTGGGCACAGGGATCTGGAGCCGTTTGGCTGCCAAGAGCTGTTGACGCTGAGTGTCCTCTGCGCCTTGAGCGATGCCCTTGGATCGAACCGTTCCTGCATTAAAAGGATCCTGACGCTTTTTTTTCCCCCTTTTCCAGGTTTGTCAGCATCAGTGACCTGTTTGCACCGACCGACCTGGGAACCGAGAGCCAGGTTAGTGAGGGCTGAGCTGGGGTGGGAGGGGAGAGGCTCCAGCTCGGGGCTCAAACGCTGCTTCTCCCCCCAGATCTTCATCTCGCGCACCTACGACGCCACCACCCACTTCGAGACGACGTGCGACGACATCAAAGATATTTACAAGAGGATGATGGGATCAGAGTTCGACTTCGAAGAGATGAAACGCAAGAAAAACGACATCTACGGGGAGGAGGAGCAGCAGTAATGAGAGTCTCTAATTAGGAGAAATTTAAATCGGCTAATATGAATATATAAGGAACTTAATGAACACTGTACGAAATTCAATATTGTAAGGCCTGCTTTTGTAATCCCATCTCTGAGAGATTGAAGAGTACTGCACTGGTAATGTTCCCTTTTTGGATATCATGTGTTAATTATTTCATTCTAGTAGGGCTGCTGTCCAGAATCTGGCAAATTCCTGACTGATTTCCTGACTAACCTCGTAAGCGAAAGGCAGACTGAACTTATTATTTTTGCAGACGTAGACGTGGGTGCAGATTTGAAATAACTCATTGACAGCTGTGTCTTACCTTGTCTTTTTAATCATTTGTAAAACATCCTTCACAATCCTGTGCTTCTGGTGAGCTCGTAGCTGTGACGGTGATGTCACTCAAACCTGATATCAAGGAAAATAGAAACTGAGCACTCCATTATTGTGGACAGCATCCCTAAAGTCTCTCCCATCAATCTAACTCTGTGGCAAAGTTGTATCATGGACAAAGCCCACACCTATTGTAGCAGCAAATGTTGGCTTCGTTCTGGGCACAGAACTTAACCTCCACTTAAGCTTCTAAACCTGTTTACATCGGTTGGGACACAGCTGTGCCTAAGGCTCCTTTGTGTTTTAATCTTAATAAAATTGAGAGAACAAATTACAGAGCAGGCAAGATGTGGAAGTATTTTCTGTCCCCTGGTGGCTTCTCGGATGGACCAAACGGCGCTGCGGTATCGGCATGACAGAGCCTGTGCTTCTCGTGTCTCCTGAAGGCTCCAAATGATTTCTGTACTGCGAAGTAAAGCCAAATTCTGGAAACCAGTCCTGGGCTCTGGTCTGATTCACTTCAGTTCCGGGATCCCCCCGGGATCTCTGCCTGCTGGGGTGAGGTGGGAGCAGTGCAGGGAGTTTCCTGCTGGAAAATGTTTCCTGGTTCTGTGGTTGGGTGTCCCAGGCTGTGCTGCTCCGGCTGCTTTTGGCAGGGCAGATGTGGCAGTTGTGGCTCAGGCTGTGCTTTGGCACAATCCCTGTTCCCTGCAGCCACCCCCAGTGCCACAGCTGGAAGCAGCCATAAATAATTCCTGCTTAGGGCTCCTCTCCATCCTGAATAGGAGATGCTCATCCCTGGAGTGATCCTTCCCTGAGCCCTGGGCTGGGATCTGGCAGCCTGGTGCAATCCAGGTGTTGGGAACAGCTGTGCAGGGAGGAGCAGGGCTCAGGTGTAGACACAGCAATGCCAAGTGCCAGGAAAAATGAGGAAAGGTCTTTGAGGGTCGCTCCAGGTAGGGGCGGTGGGAGGGGCTCATCCTGTCCCTCAGTCGGTGCCATTCCCATGCAGGAATTGGGGTTTGATCCTATTGCAGTCCCAGAGCTGAGCTAAACCTGCCTGGGGCTTCCCCTTTCCTTCCTCCCACAGGGGCTTTTGGCACTTCCTCTCCTGAGGTGGAGGTTCCAGGAATGCCTTTCCCCCCTAAGCTGCGGTGGCTGGGGAGGTTCCCCCCGTGCCAGTGCCCACAAGCTGAGTCTTCCCACAGCCAAGACAGACCCAGTGCAGCTGGAAAACTAAATCCTCCCCTTAAACTCTTCCATTATTCCTACCTGCTATATCCTCTGGCTCTCAGCACCTCTCCTGCTGGGAAGCAGGATGGGATTGAACATCCAGGAGTCCTCCAGGTCTTGTTCGCTCTCCTTCCAGTGTGGGCTTCAAAATTGATGGTAACGCTCAACAAAGCTGATTCCCAACCTTTGTCCAAGCTGGAAAACCCCCTGCCCTCCCCTTCCCAAGTTGGGAAAGGCTGGATGCTAAGCAGGATCCCCTCTCCAGAAAGCAGAGGTGTGTGAAACTTCATTTTTGTGACATTTTATTAATCAAACTCTTTACAAAGTCATCCTGTACAGAACAGCCTCGCACTCTTTTATTTAAAAACCAAAGGAGAACCCTGTCCCCACAGAGCCGGGTCGGGAATCGGGCTCGGACACAGCATTTCCATCCCAGCCCCCATAAATAAGAGCTTATTTTGAACCTGTATCCCGGCATCCGGCTATTTACAAGAATTCCACGTGCTGGAATGCGCTGCTTCCCAGCAGGGAAACGGTACCAAGAGGCAACAGGGGTGAGCCGAAATGTAGTGTAGGGCTGGGCAGGGCTGAACAGCAACAACCACGTGGAAAACGAATTTATTGTTCCTATCCTTCAAGTAAACTTTGGGAAATTTGTTTCTGCCTGTTTAATCCAAAGGCAGCTGCAACCGAACACTTAAAACCACTCCAATAATTTAATTGTACCGTTAAAAGAACTCTGTCCTATGTGTGAGTGGATGGCAGGGAATAAATCCCCAGAGGATCTGCATTTGTCCCCTTTAAATAAGGTTTATGTACAGACCTAGAACCGACCTTCCCCCCCAGCAGCAGCGTCCGGAATCCACTGGGATGGTGGGGATGTCCCACGGAGGACCGGGATGCCCACACTGGTGCCACAGGGGCTGGGGAGGAGCCGTGGCCTCGTGGCTTTGCTTTGTCACCTGCAACACAGAGACGTGGCACAGGTCAGTGCCCTGCTCCCTCTGGGCACTGCCAACCTCCTGCAGAGCTTCCCCAGGGCCAGTGCCAGAGTTTTTCCCGTTTTCCAGCGGTGCCAAGCATGGCTCTTCTGGATACAGCTCCAGGAGGCAGCCCTGAGTGCTGGCAGATCCTGGATCCAGCACTTGGGGACAGTCCCTGCTCTGCTACAGGAGCAGCTGGAGCCCAGCTCCCTGTAACCCTGAGCTGCTCCCAGTTTTTTGGGGTTGATCCCAAACTTCCCCCCTTACCAGTAGCTTCTTCTAAATGGAGCAGCCACTTTCTGCATCGTCCCGAGGAAGGTGCTGACGTCAGCCACGAGAATTCCTTTGCTTTCAAGGATTTCCCTGCTGCTGCTGGGATTTTCTGCAAGGGGAGGAGCAGCAGCATTAATTCAAACAAATGAAGTTGTTCCCAAACCTGTGGGAAACATCCCTAAATCCCACCGTGGTTACTCTGTTGCTTTGCCAAGAGCCTCATCCCAGCAAAGCCAGAACTGGAGCGTGAAGCCACCCACAGGCTCCAAAAACTGCTGGAATTTAGCAAAAATCCATTGCTTTTCACCGCACTGACACACTGCCCACACCTTGAATAAGTGATTCCCGCAGGAATGGGAGGAAAACGGGGATCTTTTATCCCTCCTCCATCCCCTCCCAGGGCAATTCCAGACCTGGTGAGGGTTGGGGGTGCCTTTACCTGTGAGATACACGGCGAACCTGGCGCTGACATGCTGCACCTGCAGCTCCAGCAGGCACTGGATGTGCCGGGATTCGGGAGCCGCCGCGGAGTCGCAGGAGTGGAAGGGCAGCAGCTCCACCAGCTCCACTCCCTGGCACCATTTCAGGAGCAGCAGCTTCTTCTGGGTGTCAGCATCATCCCTGCTGGGAGAGGGGCAAGGGGAGGGGTCAGAGGCTTCATCCCTCTCTGTTTCTTCCCAAGGAAAGAGAAGGGAGGATGGGACCTGCTCTTCCGGGTGTTTTTTCCAGCCTCTCGGGTGATTTTTGCTGCCCTGCTGTCTCCATATGGATCAGAAGTGACAAAATGCCCCCTGTTCCAGGCAGCTCCAGCTGGGTGTGCTGGTTTGGGCTGGGATAAGGTTCATTTTCATCTCAGCACTGCTGTGGGGCTCTTTGGGATTTGTGCTGGGAGCTGTGGATAAATCAGGGATGTTTGTGTTGTTGCTGAGCAGGGTTGGGTGGAGCTGAGGCCTTTGCTGCTCCTCACCCACCCCAGCAGGGCCTAGGGGGACACAAAGCCAGGACAGGTGACTCCCTGTGTCCCAAGGGATATTCCAGACCCTGTGACACCATGCTCAGGATAAATCTGGGAGAAGGAAGAGAGGATGTTGGGAGAGATGGTGGTTGTGTTCCCAAGTCACTGTTCCCATGATGGAGCTTTCCTGGGGATGGCTCAACACCTGCCTGTGATGGGAAGTGGGGAATGAATTCCTTGTTTTTACCCACATGCCCAGCTTTTGCTCTTCCTGTTAAAATGTCTTTATCCTAACCCAGGAGTTTTCTCACTTTACCCTTCCCATTCCCTCCTCATCCCAGGGAGAGCCATGGATGAGCCTATGCCAGAGCAGATCCATCTTCAGTCATCCATGGTGAGACTTGGAGTGGGAATTCCTTCTCTACATCCCTCCTCACATCTCACACATGATGGGACAGAAAAGAAACAGCAGAGGGAGCAAATCCCCGGGAAGGTGCTCTGAGCTCCTGGGGGTGTGTCAGGAGCTGGGATGAGCTGGTGGGAAGGGAGGGAAGTTTGCTTTTGGAGTCTGCAGCGCCTCAAAGGAAATCTGTGACTTTCTCTGAGCCCTTCCAGGCTGTAACACTCCCTGAGGGCCAAGGAGAGAGGGAAGTGCCTTATGGAAGTACAGCAGGAAGCAAGGAGAGCTGCCAGAGCTCTGCCTCATCCAGGATCACATCCAAGACAACACTTCAGGCCATCTGATCCCCTCCATGTCCCCAGTCCTGCTGCTCCATCTCAAAAATCCCCAATTTCCCAGGCTGAGCCGTTACCTGAGGTCTCCTCTGAGCTTCTTGCTCTCCCTGTAGTGAAGGAGCCACTTCCACCTCCCATTCCTGTTCAGCTTCTCCAGGACTTTCACCACCTCCTTCAGTTGGCCTGAGGAGACACAAGAGCTGAGGGTAAGTGGAAGGGGGACCTGGGGGTCTCTGGCCCAAGCCCTGCTCAAAGTTGGGCCACCTGAGGTTGCTCAGGGCTTTGTCCAGGGAAAGTTTGAGTCTCTCCAAGGATGCGTGTGGAACTGGGATCGTGTCCTGCTGTGAATTTTTCCCTGACATCTAACAGGACAAGTGCAGCTTGTCCCTGTCACCTCGTGTCCCATTGTGCATTTCCCAGAGGAGCGTGGCTCCGTTTCCTTTGCCACTTCCCATTAAAAAGCTGAAGGCAGCCACAAGGTCTCTCCTTTGTCCTCCCTTCTCCACTGGATATCGGGAAGAATTCCTGGCTGTGAGGGTGGGTGATTGCCCAGAGAAGCTGTCGCTGTCCATCACTGGAAGTGTCCAAGGCCAGGTTGGACAGGGTTTGGAGCAAGCTGGGATAGTGGGTGTCCCTGCCCATGGCAGGGGGTTGGAATTGAATAATCCTTAAGGTCCCTTCCAACCTGAACCATTCCATGATTCTCCAGGCTGGACATCCTTGTACAACCCTCCACTGTACTTGGATGTTTTTGGAACCCCTGAGCTGGAACCTCTACCCAGATGGGATCCGGACATCAAGCAGAGGGCAAGAATTCCCCACTGGAAGCAGGACCAATGGAAAGATTTGGGAATGTGTCAGCAAACCAAGGCCGGGAGCTGACACTATGAGACTCACCCAGAGTCACCCCTTCCAACAGCTCCTCGTCGGACACCACGAAGCCTCCGGCCTGGAACAGCTCCTGGAATGTGTCACCCATCACATCCTCGGGATCGTCCACTCCGGCGAACACCACGCGGGGACAGCGCTTCAGCTCCAGCAGGCACGGCACCTGCCCCGGGCAGAGAGGGTTTGTGCCCACCCCAAATCCAGGGAGCCCATCCCATCCCCTGCGTCATCCCAACATTCCTGTCTCCACAGCCCAGCCCCAAAGCTGAATGGTGATCCAGGGATGAAATATTTCCTGGAATCGGTGAGTTAAGGCATGGCTGGATGAGAGAAGCCCAAGCTCACTCCTTGGATCTGGGCTACTCCAACTTTTTAAATGGATCCTGGGATTAAAAAATAATGCTGAGAGGAAGAAAAAAAATAGGGATTGAGGCCTTACAGTGTGGATGTGTGAGGAAATGTCCTCGTTCCTGATGACGACCAGCAGCCGGTCGCTGTCCCGGCGTTTGGCTCCGCAGAAGTTCAGGGGTTCTGTCCTCACAAAACCCTCTTCCTTCAGCAAGGCCTGCAACAGAAACCAGGCTGAGGTTTGGATGGGGAATATCCTCCTGGGAACAAGGGGAGAGGAAGGAGAAGGGGCTGCCCAGGGCAGTGGTGGAGTCCCCATCCCTGGAGGGATTTAAAAGCTGTGTGGATGTGGCACTCGGGGACATGGGGCAGTGGTGGCCTTGGCAGTGCTGGGAATGGTTGGACTTCAAACTAAAACAGAGCAGTTTTAGATGGGACACTGGGAAGGAATTCCTGGCTGGGAGGGTGGGAAGGCCCTGGCACAGGTTGTCCAGAGAAGCTGTGGCTGCCCCTGGATCCCTGGAAGTGCCCAAGGCCAGGCTGGACAGGACTCGGAGCAGCCTAGGATAGGGAAGGTGTCCCTGCCCATGGGGTTGGAACTAACGACCTTTAAGGTCCCTTCCCACCCAAACCATTCCATGATTCTGTGATGACTCAGGAGTCTTGTCCAACCTCAAAGGCTGTGATTTTAATTCAAATTCCTGAAGGTTCCCAATTTAAAGGAACCAAACCATCCCTGTCAGATTGTCCAAGCTTCCCTGTGCCTGCCACCCTCAGCTCTCCCCCCAGACCCCCCCATCCCAATCCATGCCAGTGGGAACGGCTCTTACCTTCACTCTGTCAAAGAAAGGCTCCTTTCCCGTCTCCACCAGGTGGAACATTCCGGGGTGTCCGTCGGCCCGGGCGGCCACGCGGCGCAGGTGGGAGCGCAGGGCCCCGCACAGCTCCGCGATCATTCCCTCGAAGGCCACCGTCCTCCCGGGCTGGGATGTTCCCGCCCGCCCATTCCCGGCCTCTCCCTGTGCCGGCACCGGCCCCGAGCCCTCGCTCCCGGCCTCAGCCCTGCTCAGCACCACCCTCTGGAACTCGGAATACTCATCCAGGATGACGGCGACGTCGCCCCGCGACTCCGGCGGGTTGTGCTCGTATTTGAGCTTGCCGAGGTGGAACGGAGCCCTGTGATCCCGGCTCCCGGCTCGGGATCTGGCTCTCCTTGTATCCCAAGGAGTGTCCCCGTGCCGGCTGCACTGGTGGGAACCGTGCCCGGCCAGCCACGCGTCCGAGGGTGGAATTGTCACCTGCAAGGGGCTCCTGCTCCGTGGGGACAGCGGGACGGGAGAATCCCGCACGTGCGACGCCTCGGACATCGCCCAGGGAGGAAAGTCTTTTGGGAAGATGCTTTTGGAGGTAGAAAAGGGTGGTTTCCTATTCCTTAGGATTTGTTTTAGCTTATAATGGAAGCGGAGACACTCCATGTCCAAAGTGTTCTGGGTGATTTCCTCACAGCCCCTCCAAGTCCCCATCAGCGACCGGAACAGATGAGATTCCCGGGCACGGTGGCTGTGCCTCTTGGGAGGCTGGGAATTTTCCATCCTCTCCTGGCACTGTCTGGTGACCACAAAGCTCCCACAGTCCCTGGGGACCTCCTGCTCCCAGTCCTCTCCGTGCTCCTCCATGTACACCGAGCTCATGGAGGAGTTGTCACAGTTAGTCCTTGTTCCTGCAGCATCCATGGATCTCATGATGCAGGAACCCCTGGCTGGAAGCGGGGACTGTGAATTCCCCTCAAAATAGTCCTGGTTTGAGTCACTAAAGGAATTCTCCAATGGATCTTCCAAGGCCAAGTCCTCATATCTGTCTTGGCCTGGGAGCTGCTTTTCCCTTGGGAGCACATCTGAAATATCCTCAGTGTCACTGAACTCCAGGCTTTCTCCAGAGAGATCCCTGTGCTCCAGGCTTTCTCCAGAGAGATCCCTGGGCTCCAGGCTTTCTCCAGAGAGATCCCTGGGCTCCAGGCTTTCTCCAGAGAGATCCCTGGGCTCCAGGCTTTCTCCAGAGAGATCCCTGGGCTCCAGACCTTCTCCAAAGAGATCCCTGTGCTCCTGGCTTTCTCCAGAGGGATCCCTGGGCTCCAGGCTTTCTCCAGAGAGATCCTCGTGCTCATGTAACGGTGACACCGGAATGGGAGAAGCGGGAATTTCTCCCTCTCCCACCTCCATGCCAGCACAGTTCGGATCAGGGAATGCCTTGGATCCCTCGGTGCTGTGTTCACACACAGACCAGGGCTCACACAGGAGACACTCCCCTGCTGGAAAGGGCGCAGGACTGGGAATGCTGCTGCCTTCTTCCAAATCCTCAGGCAGGAAGGATTCCTCCCTGTGGCTCCCTCCTGCAACCTCTGCCTGGCTCCCGGGGCTGGGACAGCTCTCAGAGCAGGACCATGGGATGCTGTCTGGAGCCGGAGGGAACATCCCAGGGAGCACAGGGAGGGGCGACCCCGGCTCAGCATCGTCTGGATCTGCCCAGGGATCACACGGAGTAGGAGGAGGAGATCCCAGTTCCCCCGGCGTCAGCTCATCCACAGGGGAGCACGGAGCCGGGGCTGTTATCACCTCTTCGGAACATCTGGGATTTAAGGAGTCATCCAGGCTCCAGGCAGCCACACTCACCTGTGCAGCTCCTCCTTCCTGGCAGGACTTCCAGAGCCGGCACAGGACTGACTCCCGCCTGCTCGGCACTACGGGATTGGGGGGATCTGGGTCTCTGTCACGAGGGGGAAAAGCAGGAGCTGAGTGTCCATGGATGTCTGGGAAGCTCTGCTGCTGCCCGGGGAGCTCCTTTATGGCTGATATCCCCTCCCTCATGGAGGAGGAGGGCTCTGATTCCAGGAGGTGATGATGGAGAGGGATCTCTGGCTCCTGTGGAGCACCGGCCACCATCTCCATGTTCATTCCGTCACTCCCAGGGGAATTCTCTGCCCCAGGGAACACATCGTCCCTCTCCTCAGCTTTGGAGTCATCTCCTAAGTCCGTGTAGTCAAAGGGGGAGTCCTGGCCATCTCCTGCTCCCATGGGATCATCCAGCTCCGCTGTGCAGTTGGCAGAAGTGCTTCCATGCTGTTCTTCCACCAAATCCCTGTTCCCTCCTTGGTTTGACTCCTCAGTATCCAGGGAAGCGAGGTCAGGATCAACATCATCCTCACACATCTGGGAAAAGCAGCTGCTCCTTCCCAGGTCGCTCTGGGAAGGTGACTGGATGCTCTCCATGGGCTGGTCCTCTGGAGCAGCCCAAGGATCAACGGATCCAGCAGGAGATGTCAGGCAGATGGAGCTGGAGTCAGGGGACAGGGTCAGTCCCAGTCCCTGGCCACGGGGTGACTCCAGGCTGGCCGTGCTCCCAGCAGGCTCCCACCTTTCTGCAGAGGGCGCATGATCCCTGTTTTTCTGCTCCGGGTCATTCCCGAGCATCTCTCCAGCAGGTTCCGAGTTGTCTGTAATGCTGTCTGGCTGTGCTCCATGGACAAGGCTTGGATCAGATGGGAACAGCATCTCCCCACTGTCACTGTGGGGTGACCCCACATCAGCTGGACTGGCCACACCACCACCGTTTGTCCCTGAATCCGGGGTGGCCGGAGCATCCCAGGGCTCCGGAAGCACATCCCGGTTTGGTGTCATCTCACCAGGAAGCTCTCCAGGGTCAGTCCCGCTCCCATCTGACAGCACCGGTGTGGATCTGTCCAGACAGGGGGATGCCAAGGAGGTGGGGCTGGGCACGGGGTCCTCTCCAGGAACATCAAACTCCTCGGGAGATGCCGAATTCCCTGGATTCTGCTCGCTGCGGTCACATTCCAGCTCGGCATCGCTGCTCTCCGACAACACCAAATCAACAGGTCCCAGGAATGTGCTCTCATCCTCAGAGTCCTCGTTCTCTTTTTCCCCCTGCACCTTTCTCTCCTCTTTTTCGGAATGCTCAAAGGGCTCTTGTGATTCCAACCCTTCCTCGCTGGCTCCACCAGGCTCTGCACTTTCGGGACTTGCTTCCAAGGGCATGGAATCACAGGCAGGTTGTGGATCAGCTGCTGATCCATCATTGGTGGCCCAGCTGCTGTCCTCCACCTCTAGAGAGTGTCCAGCATCTCCCATTCCCTCTTTATCCTCGGGAGGGCCAGGGCCACTCCCTGATCCTGCTGCGCAGGGGCTCTCCTGCTGCTCCTCCTGTTCCTGCAGCGCACAGAGGGGGTCTGTCCATGGAACTGTACTGGAATTTGGGGCTTGGCTGAAGGGGTTTTCCATGTCTGGCACAGCCGGGGATTTGCTGGCGCAGCCGAGCTCCTCGGAAGGGCTGGGGGTGGTTGTGGCATCCAGCAGGTCCTCCTTGACTGGCTCCTCCTGAAACAACACAATCCAGAGGTTAATCCTCAAGGGAAGAGCTGAGACACCCGAGCAGGAAAAAAACAACTGGGATATTTTTTCCTTCATGCAAAAGAGGTGCAGCCCTATGGAAGTTGCTCGTTTGTTCAGGAGCGGAAGTTTTTACGGAATTATATTAATTCAAGAATCCAGGCTTGGAAAATGTCAGCAGATCCCCATGTTTTGTGTCCACCCAAGTACCTCCTGACCATGTGCAGACTGGAGAAACTGTACAGATTAATTCAAAACCCTATCCAGAATGGAATATTAATGGATTTCACCAGAGGGGTGAGGGAATGATGTAAAGCACTGCACTGCCACATGTGTGGGGGAAAAACTTCCAAGCCAGCAAAGCCCAGCTCTCCAAATCCACAGGGAAAAAGGCTGTGCTGTGTCCCTTGGCACAACTGGGCTGCTGGTGGTGTCTCCTGCCTTTGGAATCTTGCTCTGGGATGTTGGGGGCTCCCCTCATTCCTCAGGTAAGGATCCAGCCCTCACACAGCTCAGCTCAAACCAAAGCGCTGAGCTCGACACTTTAATTCCTTTAGTTCTTTGGGATTCCCCCTCCTTGGAGAGCATCCCTGTCGAGGCCCTGCTTTCCCAGATACCCCACAAGCACATCAGCTCCATTCCTCTTGGAAAATCCTACTCTTTTAAGCGCAAACACGTGCCTTGTGCCACCCAAACTCTGAACTCACCGTGGCGATGCTCGAGACGTCCTGCGCACATTCCTCGGGAATGACCTCCGGCTCCCTGTCTCCCACAGCCAGGCTCTCCCCGGCATGATCCAGGAGGGAAAGGCTCTCGGGACAGCTCGTGGAGGAAGGCTCCTCCTCCCCACAGGGCAGCTCCCCTGAGGAAGAGGACACTGTGCTGTCAACAGCCCCAGGAGTCCCGTCAGCGTCCGTCTGGGAATCCGCAGGGCTCTTCTCTGGGTGGGAAGGGCCCTGGGAAGGAGTGCTGGGATCCAGGGAGCTGCTGGGAGTCTGGTCAGGATCTGAGCCGGAGTCTGCAGGGCAGGTCTCGAAGCCAAAACAGTCCTCACTGTCATCACTGAGCTCCAGGAAGCCCCCAGTGCTGTTTATGGAGACGTATTTCCTGGGATTGCTGTGCTCCACCACTTTCCTGGAGCTGCTCAGGAGCTTGCTGGGCTTTCTGTAGAACAGGGCCACCCACATGTGAAGGATCAGCTTCATCCCTTCCACATCATCGGGAAGATCAGGATCCCAAGGTCTGGGAAGGAAAGCAAAGAGCCTGAAACATTTCCATCCTCTCTACCTCAGCTCCAAGGAATTCATCCCTGGTTTCCCCGCGAGGCTCAGCCCCAAGGCAGGGGGGCACAGATCACTTGATGCAGATTCCAGGTTTTTTTGAGAAAAAAATAAAAAAAGAGGAACTCAGAGCTCCAAAGGGGGGATGGAGGACTTGGGGTCATGGCTTTAGGTACCAATTCCAGCTGCAGAGCCACAGGAATTGAGGAACCGTGGAATGGTTTGGGTTGGGAGAGACCTGAAGGATCATCTCATTCCAGCCCCTGCTATGGGCAGGGACACCTTCCACTATCCCAGGGTGCTCCAAGCCAACCTGGTCTTGGACACTTCCAGGGATCCAAGGGCAGCCACAGCTTCTCTGGACAACCTGGGCCAGGGCCTCATCACCCTCACAGCCAGGAATTCCTTCCCAAGATTCCATCTAACCCTGCCCTCTGGCACTGGGAAGCCATTCCCTGTGTCTTGTCCCTCCATTCCTTGTCCCAAGTCCCTCTCCAGCTCTCCTGGAGCCCCTTTAGGCCCTGGAAGGGGCTCTGAGCTCTCCCTGGATCCTTCTCTTCTCCAGGTGAACATTCCCAGCTCTCCCAGGCTGGCTCCAGAGCAGAGAGGCTCCAGCCCTCGGAGCAGCTCCGTGGTCTCCCCTGGACTCTCTCCAGCAGCTCCACATCCTTCTGCTGTTGGATCCAGGGCTGGAAGCAGCTCTGCAGGTGGGGTCTCACCTGAGGGGGACACAGGGGCAGAATTCCACCCTCTCCTGCTGCCCAAGGCATGGGATCAGCCCAGGACATGGGAGGATTTCCGGGTGCCAGCGCACGTGGCAGGGTCACATCCAATTTGTCACCCACCACACCCTCCAAATCCTTATTTCTTCAGGGAAAACACACAGCCATAACTTGGAAAAACTGGGCAGCTGAGCATGAGGAACAAAATCCAATTATTATGGAAAACAAAGGAAAAAGAGCAAAGAAAGCCTTTTCCCAAGGCCCTTTCCAGACATGCAGGCTGACTTACCCGTGCAGGGCGCGGATGACAGCTTTTTCCAGGGAATCATTGGTGTACCTGCTGTCCAAACTGAAGAGATATTCCTCCTCCCAACGGCACGTCACCTTCATGGAATTGCCAGAGATGTTCACTGTGTGGGTCTTGGCAAAATCCTCCTTTATCCTGGGATAGGGCCTGCTCCTGCTGGCCGTGGTCTCCAAGGTGCTGCTCTGCTGGTGCCGGAAAGGCAGGACCTTCCCAACCAAGGGACCTGTTGGAGCATTCCCAGTCCCATTTTTGGAAGGGGCTGGCCCAGGGTAGGAATTCCCTCTGGGACTTGAGTGTTTCCTTGGTTGCTCTGGCATGGGAGAGGCGTAGGAGTGCTCGGCTGAGATGATGGAGTGCTTGTTCACCTCGACAGCTTCCGGAGCCTCCCACGGAGGCAACACCTGGAATGTGGCAGGATTGGGGTCCACGCTGCTGTTACTGAAAATTCCAGGGGTTTTCTCCACGGGAGGAGAGGCCCAGTCGTTGAGATCTGTTTTTTCAGGAAGTGCCTGGTTCAGTGACACTTTGCTGGTTGAGGTGGCTTTTTTTCCCTGCTTGTCTCCCCTGTGGTATTTATGGTCGGAAGCAACACGCAGGGATTTGGGCTTGGAAGGGCTCTGCTGCTCCTGGGAGTCACTGGAAGGGCTGTAGGACACAGGGATCATCCCACTATCCTTGGGGATAAAGGAAGGAATACAAGAGCTCAGAGCCAGGTCAGCCAGCAAGTTCAAGGCGTGGGAGTCGTAGTTGTTCTCGTTCAGATCAAAATCAACTCCAGTGGGATAAACCTCATTCCTTTGGCTTTCTGCTCCAAGGGATTGGGAAGACACTTCGCTTGGGGGGTTGGACAATGGTTCCTGCCACTCTGAATGAGAAAAACAAAGCAGAAAAATAAATAAGGGCCACACAACTCTGCCTCAAGGAGGGGTTCAAGGCAGGCTCTCAGGGAAAAAGGTCTCTCCAATATGGATTTTCCACACTTTAAAAAACATCTCCATGGTCATGCAGGTCATGGCTATTAGGAAATGATCCAGAGTTGGGAATTTAAGTGATTTCAGGCAGGTTTATCCTCAGAAATAAAAGGCACAGGATCCAGTGAGAACAAAATCCCCCTTGGCCACTTCAATACGACCTGAGGAATTTTCGGTTTCCTTAATCCTTTTTAGTTTGCTTTAATTTTTCTCGTAGTTTGAGTATTTTTGATTTTCACAGAGAAACTCCCTGTTTTTCTTTCAACCACTGAGGCACAAAAAAACCCCAGGAAACCTCTAAAACAGAGCTAAAACACCCTGACCTCATGAAACTGCCCCTGAGCACACACAGGAACCTGGGGGCTCCCAAAGGCAGTCAGAACATGGAAATAATTGAGAAACTTTTAGGTTTTGGTGTTAAAAATCCCCCTCGTTGTGGCTCCAGGCCCATGGTCATAAACCCAGGATGAAGCCATTAAATGAGGTGAATGCTTCCTACTAAAAACCAGCCCCAAAATCTCTCTTCCAGTAAAAGCTCATTAAATCCCATCTGTGCTCGAGTTATGTGTGACTTTTAATTTCCTTGGGAAGTGCAGAGTGAGACACAGAAATGGGGTGCCAAACACTCTTATTTGGGATTTTTGGCACATCCTGGCGTTCAGCAGGATCCATCCCATGGGAGAGCATTGGCTGGATCTGCTCCAGGAGCCCCCCACGTGACAAAAATGAGGGGCAGTGTTTGATCATGGAATCATGGAATGGTTTGGGTGGGAAGGGACCTTAAAGATCATCCAGTTCCACCCCCTGCCATGGGCAGGGACATTTTCCACTATCCCAAGTTGCTCCAAGCCCCATCCAACCTGGCCTTGGACACTCCCAGGGATGGGGCAGCCACAGCTTCTCTGTGCCAAGGCCTCCCCTCCCTCGGAGGGAAGAATTTCTTCCCAATATTTCGTATTTTCCCTTTTTCAGTTCAAAGCCATTTCCCCCTTATCTCTACCGTTATTGTGACATTTGATGGCTCAGCTTTTAAAGGAATTCTTTCCCAAGGGAACAGCTCTCTTACCACTCCCTGCTTGGTTGTTGTCTGGAGGATTGGATGGCCTGGTCTCCACAACTTTTAGCGTTTTACTTTTCCCTGGCTTTGTGCCACTCTCAACAACAGGAACCTTCTTCGTGTCTGGGTTTTCCAGAGTCTTTGGTCTCTTTGCTTCCAAGCCAGGACCATCAGGAGCTGAGGTTTCCTTCCCAACAGGTTCAGGCTGTGTTTTGTGGACAATTTTTGCAGCCAGGACCTCTGCACCTGGGACAGGGAAAAGGGAGGGAATTTCTTTTGGTTTGGGACATATTTGGATTAAAAAGGAATCGGGAAGAGGGAGGGGGGGGGAAGGTGTTCTTATGATTTATTTTACTTCTCATTATCCTGATTTAAGTGGGAATAAATTCATTCCCACAACCTGGCTGATGTCCCTGATCTCTGGAAGCAAAGGAAGGGAACAG
The DNA here is from genome assembly GCA_013397565.1 of Ptilonorhynchus violaceus. Lineage (NCBI taxonomy): Eukaryota > Metazoa > Chordata > Aves > Passeriformes > Ptilonorhynchidae > Ptilonorhynchus > Ptilonorhynchus violaceus. Next base: position 54,788 of record VZRJ01001482.1, on the reverse strand, counting down.
CACAGGCCACTGCACCCAGCTTCAGGCACCTTCACTGACATTCCCTGCCACTTCCCAGGAGAAGAGACTACGGAAACATCACCACAGATTTCTCTGGATACAGCAGGCGGTGTCTGCTTGCTCCAGGCACTTGGAAAAGTGAGGAGACACTCCTAATGAACCCTGAGTATCCCAGCTGGAAAAGCAGGGGGAAGTCAATCCCATTTAGACAGCACTTACCTCTTTTCCTTCCATGTGGAAACTGCAAATTGGCCAATTTAAGCATGGGCTCGTTGGAACTGGCTGTGGATCTTGTTTTTTTAGGAAAAGAGAAAGTAAGGTCGATTTTTTTCTTGGCTGCTTCCCTGTTCCTGCTGTTGTCTACCACGGGACTTATTTGCATCTTGAGGGGTGACAAATTCTTCCTGTTCATCAGGATCCTGCTGGATTTCCTCCTGTTCTGCTGTCCCCAGAGCTGGCTGGGAGAGGTGACATCTTTTGCGGGCCCTCCCCCACTCTGCTCCAGCTCCGGAGTGGGATTTGGAGCTTTGCTTTTGTTCGTCATTCCCGTCGCTCCCTTGGGATGAGCGGGATCCGCCGGCACGGCCGAGGAGGAATCCACAGGATCGGCTCCCGGATTGCTGCCAAGGGATTGAGCAGCACCAGTCAGACATCCCAAGGCTGCTGATATTCCCAGGGTGTAGCTGCTGGGATCGGAGAGGTAACGCTGCAGCTGGGAGAAGGATTGCTCCGAGAGTTTTTGGGAAGGATGAGCACTTTCCTCCTCGGATGGTGAGAGGAGGGAAGGAACGGGAATGTTGCTGTTTTGGCCAGGGGTGGGCTGAGGGTTTTCCTCAAGCTTTGCATATTCCTGGAGGTGCTGCTTGATCCGTGTGCTGGTGCTGCCTGTGTCATTCCAGGAGGAACTGGCAGCTTTCCGTAAGGCATAGCGAAGTCCAGGCAAAACTGAGGCTATTTTTAAGGAGATGTCCCTGCTGTTACTGCCTTTCCTTTCATTCTTTGGATCCTGCTTTTCAACTGTCAAAGGAAAAAAAAAAAAATCATTTTAATCACATTAGAAAAGGATTGAATTCCCCAAATCACCTCCCCGGTGCAGGCAAGGAGAAGACGGAAGGAAACAGCTCCAAAAACATAAAAAAGTTTGGCTCCATGGAAGATGTCCTGTGAAATTCCCTCGGTTATCCCAAAGGTTGGCAGTTCCTGGCTCCTCCCAGTGTCCATCCAGCAGGATGGTGACCCCCTCTTCGTGCCCTTGGTTATTCCAAAGGTTGGAAGTTCACAGCCTCTTCTCCCGGGCTCCCATCCAGAGCTCCATCTGCACCTCAACCTGCATCTCCCAAACCTCCCTGCTCCAGATGGATCCCAACAAACATCCGAACCTCCCAAGGGGGATCAACATGAACAGGTCCCAACCCTCGAGGGTGCCACCCTCACGGATCTCACTGTGGAATGAGGCTCTGCTTGGCACAGCAGTATCCCCTCACTGTCCAGGAATGTTTTTCCACCAGGAAGGCTCATCCAGCTCCCTTTCCACACAAACCAGGCTTATCCAGCTTTTTCCTCTGCAATCCAGAGGTCTGCAGTCGGCACTCTGCACCCACAGGCTTCGCCCATCTCTGTGTTATGATCTGACTCCAAGGTTTCTTTTGGCTCCAGGACAATTCCAGTGCCCTTCCCTGCCACCTCTCTTCCCAGCAAAAGGCAAAGGAATTCCTTTTCCCCTCCCAGACGTGTGATTTTCCCGGTTTTTCTGTGATTTTCACTGGCAGTGCTGGTCTCAGTTCCCGGCAAGGCTGGACATCCCAGGGAGCCAATTCCCAGCTGCCTGACTCTGCTGCTGACTTGGGAATGCCTGCCCACATTCCTTCTGACACTGTCTGGACAGGAAGGAAGGAATTCAGAGCTTGTGTCGAAATGGGAAATGTTATTCATCCCTTGAGTCTGTGATGAGTGACACACACGTGGCTGTTCCCCACCACACTCTGCACGGCAGGGGTGACCCTCCCTTTTCATCCCCAAATCCCTGCACGGCTTCTCCACGGAAAAGAGAATCCTCAAAGGAAAAATGGGTTGTAATCCCAGGAATAAAAGGTCTGGGGATGGTCAGGACCGGTTGGGTAACGCCGCTCGCGTGGGCAGAAGGGGACAGCATGTGCAGAGTCCTGCTGGCTCCAGAGGGAAAACATCTGGAAGCCATCAATGTTTGGATCACAAGGAACAACAACGAGTGTTCACTCAGTGTTATCCTCTCCTCACTTTTGCTTTGCTGCTTTCAGGCTGCCCAGCTCCAAACCTTCCCATTAAACAGCTGCTTGTGTTCTCTTCCCTCTGGGATGCTCCCTGTGCCTGCTGCCCTCTCCTGTCTCCATCGTGTTCTCCCACAATATCCCTCTACAGATCCCAGGTTTGACCCGGCCCTTTGGATCTCCAGTCTGCCTCAGGAAGAGCCCAAACATCTCCAACACTGTCTCTCCTCTCTGGTGACCAGGGATAGGACCTGAGGGAATGGCTGGAGCTGTGTCAGGGGAGGTTTAGGTTGGATATCAGGAAAAGATCCTTCCCCCAGAGGGTGTTGGGGCACTGAACAGGCTTCCCAGGGAATGGGCACAGCCCCGAGGCTGCCAGAACTCCAGGAGCATTTGGACAAGGCTCCCAGGGACAGGGTGGGATTGTTGGGGTGTCTGTGCAGGGCCAGGAGTTGGACTGGACGATCCTTCTGGATCCCTTCCAGCTGAGGATATTCTAGACCTAGAAAAGAAAAGTTCCCACACTGCCACAGCCACCAGCAGCACATCCCTGAAGTTCAGGTGACTGAATCCAGGCACCAAAGTCATTTCCTTCCTGCACTGCCAAGTTATCATCAGGTTTTCACCCAAATTCCAAGCCCACTTTGTACCCAAATCCTGAAGGAAAAGGTTTCTAGCTGGAAGTTAACCCCATAAAAAGACAAAGCAATCTGTGCTTGGATGTGCTGGTGGGTCCTGTCAACATTTCTGACTTCCAGGGAAAGGGAAGGTTTTCCTCAGGGAAGGGAGCTGGGTGTGTCCTGGGCAGTTCCATGGGCAATGCCAGCCTCCACTCCCATGGGAAGACTGGAACGCCAGCGTGTGCTGGCAGGAACAACCTTCTGGTTTGTCCCAGGGATGACTCCACAAAAAGCCAGCCAGAAGTTTATCCTTATTTTCTCTTATTTCATAAAATCATGGAACAGTTTGGGTGGGAAGGGACCTTAAAGTCTATTCAGTGCCAGCCCTGCCACGGACAGGGACACTTTCCATCATCCCAGGTCGCTCCAAGCCCCGTCCAACCTGGCCCTGGACACTTCCAGGGATCCAGGGGCAGCCACAGCTTCTCTGGGCAACCTGTGGCAGGGCCTCACCCCCCTCACAGGGAAGAACTCCTTCCTGATATCCAACCTAAACCCACTCTCTGTCAGTTTGAAGCTATTTCCCCTTGTCCTGTCACTCCATGCCCTTGTAAAAAGTGTCTCTCCATATTTTTTCACAGGCTCCCTGTGTTTGCTCTGCATGAAAAGCCCCACATTTGGGCACTGCAAAAAGCCTGGATTCACTTCCCAGCTCCCAGAGCCGTGACTCACCCTGATGGCAGCAAAAGCACCTCAGCTCTGCCCAACCCCACCTCCCTCCCTCCCCTCACACACCCTGAGCAGCTCCACATCCACAGGTCACGGATCCCACGGCGGAGAATTCACATGGAACAGCAGAGCCTCCAAACCCTCGCTGCTTTTTCAGGAGCAGTGCCCCTTCCCCACCTCTTCCCACCTTCTCCTCACCTTCCCCAGGCAGTGACCTTTCATGGAGCCATTCCATTTGTTATGTCAGCAGAAAACAATTCCCTTATTTTCCCCTCGGAGCTGTGTCCAGCAAGTGCCACGTGTTGTTTTGCTTCCCCGAGCACGGCTCCAGAGCTCCTTTCTTCCCTGAGCACGGCTCCTTTAGGGATGGGAGCCAGGATCTGCAGGAGCCAGGCTCCCAGGAGCACACACCAGACAGCTCAGGGAGTGGATGGTGCTGAAAACTGCCTGAAAAGTCATTATTTGTCACTCCCATCCTGTGCAGTGAACCAGCAAAGCAGAGAACCTGCTTTGGATCAGCTTAAAATGCAGCTGAACCGGAGAGTTGGGATTTTCTCTCCCCTTTTAACATTTTGTGCTAAAGTTGTGGGTGGTTCTGAGCAGAAAAATCAGCTTTTCAAGAGAAACTTGACCTTTTAGTGAGGATCCCACCCCAAAGCAGTGTCTGGGGCCAGCAAAGGGAAGCTCCTACCTCTGGGGCCCAGCGAACGGGGTGAGGTGAACAGGAACAGGGCCAGGAGGCTGACAGGCTCCTTGGGATCGAATCCTACAAAAAAACCCAGGATTTATTTAGGTGCCCACCCTCCAAAACACAGCAGGAGTTAAACCCCCCCCCACCCCAGCCCTGTCTTACCATCATCTCGTGCCAAGGCTGAGGACGTGAGGAGGATAAGAACTCCTTGGTCTTGTAAATATTTGATGATTGCCTGTAACAAACAGAGAAAAACTCAGAATAACCACTCCTTTTTCCTCCTGAGCACCACTCAGAGCTCCTGGCAACGAGCCCTGAGTGCTGGGGGACCCGTGCCAACACCACCAGCTCCTTCCCTGTGGAAGAGGACACTGCTCCTTTCATGCCACTTGTGTCAACTGGGAGCTGTGACCAAAAACGTTCCTTTTATGTTGTTGTTCAGCCCTCTGATTCCTCCCAGCTGTTCCTTCAAAAAAAATAAATCTGCTCCAGTCAAACTGGCTGTAATTAATGAACAAGATTAATAATTTCAGCGCCTTCAGTTCAAAACCTCCCGGGCATTCCTGCCAGGAATTGCTTGGTGCAGCCCAAGGGGAAGGTTTTCCCAGCATCTGGGAAAACACAAGTGACTGTTCCAGCCACGAGCTGGCTGAAGCTCAGCTGGGTTTTAGCAGCATCAACATCAACGAATCCGTGGAAAAAAAAAACTTGGCTGAGTGGAAGAAAGGCCTGGAATTCTGTCCCAGAGCTGGATGAGCACATGGCTAAAGAGATAAGGGCACTTATCAGCCTTGCCTTGTGTTTGGGTGTTATTTGATGCCTGGGTTTGGCTTGGATTGCCTCTCCCTCCATGGGGACATCAGCTTGGATCTCTTTCTTCCATCTTTTCAGGAAATTTACGGGAAAGGAATAACCCTCAGGCTTCTCAGGCTCTGTGAAAGTTCACTCATCCCATTCCATGCATTCAGACATAACACAGGATTGGATTCCTGCCCACAGTCTCATTGCTCCAGGAAAACAGAACAACTTTGGAAGTGCTGACCAATTCCAGTGTAATATTCAGGATTCAGAACAGTAGCTCCTCCTTTGGCTGCCTCAAGCCAGAGAGGAGAAGGGATAAGAGCCAGCAACTCTGCTGGATAGATCCAGCTGAATGGAATAGCTGGGAATTCTCACTGACAGGATGATTTTAAGGAAGATGAGGAGGGAAGTCAAGCCCTAGCACAGGCCACAGCCACCCTTTCATTTTATTCCAGGCTCTGCACAAGGCAGTGCCCAGCCATGGACCACTGGAAGGGAAAGGAGATGCAAGGAATTTTTCCTTCCCACTTTTGGGAGCTGCTGCCAAAGTGGATTCACCCACGGGCCACTCAACAGCACAGCAAGGGAGGGAAGGAGCACATCCCAAAGGGGCTGTGAATGGCTGAAATGAGGAATATTGGATGAATCCAGGTTGATTGACAGATCAGAGATTCATGGAATGGGTTGGGTTGGAAGGGACCTTAAGGATCACCTCATTCCACTCCTTGCCATGGGCAGGGACACCTTCCACTATCCCAGCTTGCTCCAAGGCCTGTCCAGCCTGGCCTTGGACACTTCCAGGGATCCAGGAAGTGGGAATTCTATTCCAGGGCCTCACCACCCTCACAGCCAGGAATTCCCTCCCAAGATCCCATCTATCCCTGCCCTCTGGCAGTGGGAAGCCACTCCCTGTGTCCTGTCCCTCCATGCCTTGTCCCGAGTCCTTCTCCAGCTCTCCTGGACCCCTTTAGGCCCTGGAAGGGGCTCCGAGGTCTCCCTGGAGCCTTCTCTTCTCCAGGTGAACATTCCCAGCTCTCCCAGGCTGGCTCCAGAGCAGAGGGGCTCCAGCCCTTGGGGCACTTCCATGGCCTCCTCTGGTGAGCTCAGCCAGGACAGATCTTTGTTAATTCTCCTTTTTCCTCTCGTGTTTTTCCCAACAGAAAATTAATCAATAACTCAGGGAGTCCACGTGCTTTTCCTTCAGGGATCCACACACACTTCCTCTGGCACGTTCCATGTGGGAAGCTGCACTTCCAGGCAGTTCAGGGGCTGCTGCCAACTCAGAGTGAGGGGAGGATGTGAATTTACAACCCTGGATCTACAGGGAGCATCAAATAGGAGAGAGAGAGAAGCAACAGCAGCAAAGCCAAACCCCAAATCCCAGCAGAAATGGATGGGCTGAGGTTTTGATCTTGGAGACACGAGGTGACAGGACAATCACACTGGGAATAAAAAAGGCTCAAGTGTGCTGGAAAAAATATTAGATCATAAAATAGCACAAGGAAAATTGTCCAGAAATAATTCCCAGGGTTAATCTTCAGTTTAAAGAATAAACAAGGAAAGAATAAACAATGTTTGAGAGCAGCAAAATAACACTTAAAGCAGGGAAATTCATTCCATTTTGCACTAGGTGTGGATAATGCCATCAAAATTTCAAGAGTTTGTTTAAAAGGCCACTTTCCTCCCAGACAAACACTTACCAAGTCCTTTTCCTTGAGACTTTCTACCAGCTGGTCCATTTTATATTGATCCTTATTAGATATTTCCACCTCGTAGAGACTGGAGTAAACACCCTGAAAGCAGACTGGGGACAAAAGAGAGAGAATCTGGTGTTGGAATGGTGCTTTTTCCATGGATTCTGAACCAGAGTGGCAATTCCTATGGCACAGCACAAGGATGTGTTATCCCACTGGGAAGTTTTACACTCACCTTCATTCTCAGTGTAATTTCTTTTCCCAAAAGCAGCTTCTGGCAGTTTTTTTTTCAAGTCAGACAATCCCATGACATGGTTGATGTCCAGGTTGGGAGGCCTGTGGGGGATACAGCAGGAAAGGATTTCAGGATTAAGGAGAGCCCAGAGTCCTGGCTGCCCTTTGGAATCAGAGAAAGGAGCTCTGGAGAAGGTGCAGCTTGCTCAGCACTTGGGTAATTCTGAAAACCCTCAAATCCCAAATCCTGGAAGTGTTCAAGGCCAGGCTGGATGGGACTTGGAGCAAGCTGGGATAGTGGAATGTGTCCCTGTCTAGAACCAGATGATCTTTAACGTCCCATCCAACCTAAACCATTCCATGATTTTATATCCTCATCCAGCCGTGACCCTGCACCACCGACACCACTTTCCCAACACTGTCCCAACATTCCAGCAGCAAAGGAAAGGGCAGGAGAGACAAAACTGGCACACGGACACCCCAAAAAACACACGGAAAGAAGAGAAAGGGACAACTTACAGCTGGGCTGGGATTGTGGAGCTGTAGGGGGTCCTCAGGGCGATGGTGCACAACAGCTGGCCCCGAATGGAGAGCTGTCCCCTCCAGGGACAGTACAAGGCTACAGGGAAAAGGGACAAAGGGACAACAGCTCAGGGAAAGCAGGAGAGGAGAGCAAAGAGATCAAAGTACATTGATCAACCCAACCCAAGCCCAACAGCCAGCGGCTCCTACCTTTGCGGTTACGCTGCGGTCTGGAGAAAAGGAAGGAAAAAAAGGAGAATGTTTAGAAATGGGAAAAGGAAAAGGCCACCAAAGTAAGAATTTTGGGATGATAAGGAGTTGCTTACAGGTTCTCTATGGCCAAGACAGGCATGTCCTTGGGTTCCCTGTACTGGCAGGCCAGGAATATGTAGGGACAGACCTGCCTGGGCCTCTCGGCCGTGCTGCCGCCGGACACTTCGTACACGTAGTACTGGGAGAGAAGGAAAACACATGGAAGGAGGAGGTGAGGAATGAGGGAAGCACAGGTTTCCCCCCCTCCCAGGCCTGTCCCAGGTACCTGGCTCTGCTCAAAGGCCTGGCAGGGGCTGCTCTTGGTGGGGCCGTTGTTGGAGACGTGGCAGTCGTAGCCAGGGGAGGGGCAGGTGTAGGAGGTCGTGTAATTCTCAGCGATCACTTTGACCTTCCCCTGCAGCAGAAAAGTCACCAAAAGGACATAAATTCACCCAATTGTTCATGGAAATGTGTTTTAGCAGCCAAAATTGCTCTTTCTCCCCAAAATTGTGGTGCTGGAAGCCTCGTGCTCTTCATCACGGTGAGGGCGTCGTGTTTGTGACCTTCCAAAAACTTTGGGATGGAAGAGAAATCTCCAAAGCTCAGGGGAGCAGAGTGGGTTTGGAATGAGCTCCAGACAGCAGGAGCCAGTTGGAAGGGGGAAAAAAACCCTCAACCACCCCAGATGCTTGAGAATCCAGGGAAAAAGTGACTATGGAGTCTGATTTTATACCCCACCACAGCTGTGGGCACCAAAATCTCCTCAAAATCTGCTTGTGCTGTTCAGTGGCTCCTGAAAATCATTCCCAATAAAAAGAGAGACTTGGATTTTACCTTAATTAGCTTACAGATGACAATATATCCCGATTTTCCATGGTACCAGGGTCTGGGATGGAGACAATCTGCATACTTGGAAATATAAACCCCTGGGAAAACAAAGCAATGCAAGATAATTTAAATTATCTGTCATCAGGTAAAGCTGTTGCCAAAAAACTCTGTAAAAAGAGGATTCTCCTCATAGAAATGGGAATCTGCAGAGCCATAAAAAGGGTGAAACTCTGACCCTTTCCCCCTTTTTTTTGGCTCTTCACTCCTGCTTTATGTTTGTAAGGAAGTACATGAGGGAAACAAGGATTGGGCTGCAGAGACACCAAAATATTCATCTCAGTCCATCAGAAATGAGGAATATTCCCAGAAAAATCAGCCACTGTGGTGACAGAGGTTGTTATTAATAAGAGGCAAAAAGCCTGGAGTGGGGAGGTGAAGGGATGGTGACATTCCCTAGGGAAGTTCCCATCCTCAGCTGCTTAAAGGAGCAGAAAGAAACAGGATTTTCCATGGGATCTTTGCAGTAAATAACAAGGCAGTACCAGGAGGTTTGGCCTTTTGCCTTTGTTTTTAAAGGAGTTTGTATTCCCAGAACAGGAATCCTTGTTTTCCAAATGAGAATTTTACCTTTTGCTGGGTCACCAAGAGTGGAGATGGAGCTGCTGTTCACACGGAGGCCTGTCTGACACACCTCCTTTGCCTTCAAAAGGAGACAAACAGATTCTTTTACCATCTTTTTTCCAGGATCAGGGACACACAGATCAATATTTGTCACCCAACAGCTGGCAAAACACTTGGACAACTTGTAAGTCAATTATTGATCCTTACAATCCCCAAAAAAACAGAGTATAAAGAGAAATAAACACAACATCCACAGGAAAAACCAACCACCAGACCACTCTCATCCTGAACAAACCCATCATTAAATCGTGTTCAAAGTGAATTCCCAGTAGATTCCTTGATTTTCCCAAAATCCAAAGCATCCTTGTGAAAACTGAGCAGGAAGAATTTTGTGTCAGGCTCTCTCCCTACCCAGCTGCCAAAATCAAAGGAATTTGCCCCAAACCACCTGACAAAAATTCATCTCCTGTCACAAAACTGCTTTTATTTGCTAAGATCACATGGCCCCATCAGGGTTACATGGGATATCGGGAAGGAATTCCCGGCTGGGAGGGTGGGGAGGCCCTGGAATAGAATTCCCAGAGTTGTTGTGGCTGCCCCACGATCCCTGAAGTGTCCAAGGCCAGGCTGGATGTGGTTTGGAGCAAGCTGGGATAGTGGGAGGCGTCTCTGCCCATGGCAGGGGGTGGAATGGGATTGTTTTTAATGTCTAAACCAAATCATTCCATGATAAATCCACTGGGACAAAGGGAAACTCCTCCTGTCTCCCTGCAGAGGGCAAACCTCAAACACAACGGATGGACTGATAACAAAATTAAATCCATCCCTAAAACCTCCCAGGAGCTGCTTCCAGAGCTATTTCCAGCAGGAATTGCATTGATGACCAAGACCCTTCAACCACCAGATCTCCAGAGTTTTGGTGGGACAAACCCCAGGAATTTGGCATCCAACTTGAGCTCGAACAAACATTCCTGGTTACCTCTGCCTCGTTATCAAACAGAAGGAATGCAAAGGTCTCTTCCAGCTCTTCCTGGCTGTATCCAGCAGCTTCCTTGGCTCGGGCAAAAGCCTTGAGCTGCAAAAGACACAACATTTTGTTCTGGTGACACTCAAGTGACACTGGGTGGGGACAGCGTGTCCCAAACACCTCCAGCAGGCCCAGGGAGGGACAGTGGCACCACCAGATGATGCTGGATCAGCTCCTGTGTCCACATCAGGAGAGTAAAAAAAAAAGCTGGAGCTGAATCCGTGATGTTTCGAGGCTTTAATGAAAGAAGTTGGGGAAGGATGGGGTTTTTAAGAGGGTTAAAGGATAAGAAAACAATCTCACCATTATTTTTGCTTATTTTGGTTTTAGAACTCACAGGCAAATCAACAAATGACTTGATGCCTGCTTTCCCATTTTTTTATCCAGCTCCATAGGGACTATCCCAGATTTAGGGAGCCTTCTCTTCTCCATGCTGTTACAAGAAGGCTGGAGAGGGACTTTGGATAAAGCCTGGAAGGACAGGACAAGGGGGAATGGCTTCAAACTGACACAGGGATATTGGGAAGGAATTCCTGGCTGGGAGGGTGGGAAGGCCCTGGAACAGAATTCCCAGAGAAGCTGTGGCTATCCCATCCCTGGAAGTGTCCAAGGCCAGGCTGGATGGGGCTTGGAGCAACCTGGGATAGTGGAAGAGTCCCTTCCAACCCAATTTTTAAGTCCTATTTAATTCAGGACAAGACTGGTGACCTCCAGTCCCTAGAGAAGACAATCTGTTTTCCATGCCAATGGAAATGGGAATGTGGGGATGAAGGGATTTTAAAAGTGGTCCAGTCAGCTGGAAAAAAGGGGTTAAAAGTGGTGCCTGCACAGGTGAGGGAAAACAAAAGAAATCCCATGTGGAAATCTGCCTGGAGGTCACCGAGCAGAAAGTCCTGATGAAGGGACTTCCCCCAGCTCCAAAGGCTGCTCCAAAGGAACTGCTCTGGAATGCTGAGCACCACTGGCTGAACGGATCTTTTGTTCCCAATCGGGATGGAAGCGGAAGGAAGGGAAGAAAAAGTTCCTTGAGTCAGGAACTGCAAAGGAAACGCAGACCTGGCAAAACCCCAGCACTTCCGGAGGTCTGCAGCTCCCAAAAAAACCCTTTCCCGAGCTGCCAGCAACATCCCGCTCCTCCACCAGCCTTACCTCACTTAGGAAAACATCATTTTCCACCAGGATCGCTTGGCTGTACTGGAAACCATCCTGGGATGTGGAGTCCAAGTAGGAGCTTTGCAGCACCGACACCGCCGTCTGCAAAAGGGAACGCGACTCCTCCGACTCCGCGGGAAAACCTGGAGGAAGAAAGGGAAAAAGAGGTGGAAATATTCCCTCTGGGAATTCCCAGACCGGTGTGGGGCCTCAGCAGCAGGTGGCACTTGAGTGTGACTCACTGCCTCGTGGGATCTCTGCCTTCCGGCCATCCAAATCCCAAATCTTTGGAAGTTAAATCTTTGGCAGGAGGGATCCGAGCTCCTTGTTCATCCCAGAGTTTTTCCTTTCCAGCAGAAAGGGAAAAAAAAAAATATCTGTAGCAAATGCCAGAAGCAAAGTCTGGTGATAAAATAACTTTAGGCTGAGCAGGTCAGAGTTTCCTCTGGTGATAAAAATCACTTGGATTCATGGAATGGTTTTTAACACAGGAAAATCCTGGTGCATCTCAGTTTCTTGGGATTATCTTTTAGACTACAAAGACCTTCAGATGTTGAGTAAATGTAATTTTTGATGTCACTCATTTTTCTTCAAAGCCTCTACAGGCAGAGCTTTCTCAAAGCTCAAAGTCTGTCCGGGTATTCCCAAAATAAAACATCCCAAACACTTCCCAACAGTATCCCACCAAAAAGAGATCCCAAAGTAGTTAACAAATTAAATACGGATGCAGGAACAAAGGAAAAGTCTTGTTATATTAAATAAAGCAGCCATTTAGAAACACAGGAAATCATTAAAAAATCATAATTACACTCATGACAGACAAGATTCCAAATTCCAAACTGAGGGTTTGATTCCTTATTTTTTTAAGGGTAAATTCTAATAATTTTTGTCTTTTCCTCCCCTGGATTAAAAAGCGGAAAAGATAAAATCATTCCCTAAGTCATTTGTTATTCCTCTCAAATTATTCCAGGATAAAAAAAGGGACCTAATATAAGGAACAGGAAAAACAACATTTAAAATGGAATGTATTAAACTCATTTAGCTCCATTCTCTAAGCCAGATCAGCCAGGTTTAACAGGGAAAAGGAGAGGAAAAGACAATTCCAGACGAGGCAAAAAACGTGGAGTGGCCTAAAAATGGTCCAAGAAAAACACGTCTGGTGAGAATGGAAATTTGGAGCAGAGAAAGGAAAGTCTTTCAAAGCACATTTGCTTGGTTTAAAGCTTTTCTGGGATCTTTTGTGCCCTCTTATATTCACTTTCTACACCTCTGGATGCCTCTGGAGTCATTAGAAGTAGGGAAAAAGAAAAAGCAGATTAACACAAATTGGCTCTCAAGAGCAAAAAAATGAAAAATAAAGAGGTTTTCCAGCTCTTTCTCTTTGGGCCTAATGAGGAGAGAAATGGATCATTTTCCTCACTTCTCCTTCATTTTTCTTTGCGTGTTTCCCACATCTTGTAAATCTCAAGGAAGCAGCCACAGAGTTCAGACTCCTCCATGGAAATCATGGAATTAGGTCCCAGCTCAGCTCAAAGGCTTGGACCAGACAAATCTCCCTTTTTTCTCTTGCTGGAGCACCACGACTTTGTGTGGAAAGCATCAAATATTTTCAGGGATAAAAGCGAAAGGTTTAAATAAAAAAGGCCTGGGAAGCTGTTGGAAAACACAACAAACAAAGGAATTTTGCAGGTGATCACTCCCAATATTTTTTCCTCCCTGCAGCTTAAAAATGAAAGTCCAGAAAAGGGGGGGAAAAAATGGCAATAAATAAATAAATGAGAGGAAACAATCCCTGGGCACCGAGCCCAGCTTGCTGCACCCCTCCAGATTTAGGGGGAACATCCCTTTGGATGTGTCCCATCCCTAAGGAAGAGCCTCACTCCCACAAATAAATCCCAAATCCTGGCACATCCAGGGCAGGAGCAGAAGGTCCTTGACCGTCTCCGTAGACCCTCTGGGAGGTGAAAGTGAAAGTGCCTCAGCCAGAAGGAAAAGTGAAAGTGCCCAATTCCCCTCCTAAAAGCTTGGCCATGGCACCGTATCCATGTGGGAAACTCCGGGAATGGGATCAGACAGCAGAGACATGCCAGGACTGACTGAACCCACAGCGGGGATTATCCCTGCCCTGAAATCCTTGGGAATTCACAGCTTGTCCTGGTGATTTCCTACCCTTTTAGCATGGAATTAAATCCAGGCACTTCTGCAGCTCCCAACAGCAGTTGCCCAATTCCAGGAAAGCTGAGCTTTCCCTCCTGCAGTGCAGAAATCATCCTCCAGGAGCCTTGCATTCCTTGGAATTCCGCTAATTTGCTGCTTCCTTCTCCTTTTCCAGATTTAAAGGCAGCTCCTTTGACCTTTCCTCCTACAGATGTCCCAGTGTGCCCTGTCCTGGTTAAATCCAGCCCGAGGGAATGTGCTCCATGGGCAGATATCCATGGATATCTGGGATTACACTTCCTGGCCTGTGTTCCCTTTCCCAATTTAGGGCTCCCGCAGGTGCCTGCCAGGAGGGTCAATGGAGGCCAAGAAATGTGGACTTCCAAAAAACCAGGATCTTCTTTAGGCTCATCCCTTTTTATGGGACCTCTGGATGGCCTCACCCTCAGGCAGCAACTTCCAAAGTCAGCCCAAGAGGAAAATTCATGGATTTGGAGCCACTTGTACAGAGAATTTGCTTCCTTCCCAATCTTTTTTTTCCTATTTTTAACCTTAAAATTTGTGTACAGTTTGCTGCAGACATTTGAACGGTGTCAAATCCACAAAATTCCATGATCCAGGACAGACTGAAGTCACACTGTGCTCACCTACAGGGCTTTTCCACCTCTCCTGGATCCCTTTCCCTCTCCAACCAGATTTTCCTGCTTGATCCCATCATTAGAATGAGCTGGAATATTGGATATCCCCAGCAGGATCAGTTCTGGCACTCCCACATCCCACTCTGTGCCATTCGTGTTCCTCCAGCTGAAGCTCCTTAGGATCATTTTCCCAAATTTTTCAGCTCTGCTGAAGTCCCCTCCCTCTCTCCTTTTTCCAATGTCCCATCCTGATTTCCTTCTTTCCCTGTATGAGATCTCCCAGACAAACCAGACCCTTACCCTGGCTGACTTTGGATCACCTTTGAGTGAGACTTTTCCTTCTCCAACTGGCCCCACTCCTGGGAGTCGTTTCCTGAGTGTCCTACTGGGAACACCTCCAATAACAGGAGGTTTCCTTTGGATATCAGGAAAAATTTCTCCCCCAAAAGGGTTGTCAAGCATTGGAAGAGGTTGCCCAGGACAGTGCAGGGATTTAAAAGCTGGATGTGGCACTTGGGGACATGGATCACTGGTGGCCTTGGAAGGGTTGGGAATGGTTAGACTGATCTTTGAGGGTTTTTCCAACACAAAGGATTCTGGAATTCCACTTTCCCAGCTTTTCCTTCCTGTTTTTTCCACCCCAAGACACAGACAAATGATTTAACCCTGTATTTGTTGGTGGCTGAACCTGCCACAGGGTAACAGATCCGACCTAAACCTGCCCCAACAGAGCCAACACATGTGGGATTTTCCATGTTTTTACAGGCAGATGTTGGGCACGGCATGGATTGGGATCAGAGCAGGTCCAGCCAAAATAAAACCTCTGGCTTAAAGTGATGGAAGCACCCAGGTGTTTTCTGGAGGTCTCACCACAGGATGCTGCAGATGAGGAATAAAAAATAATCCATTAAATGCAAAGATTCCACCTTTTCCCCTGGAAACCACAAATGCAGCCTCCATGAGTTTTCAGGATGCAGCTCCACTCTCCTAAATGAATCCTCCTTGGCCTTAAACCCAGGAATTACATCCTGATTTGGGGTGGGATAATTTCTTTTGCTGTATTTAAAACACCACAGAGAGCCAAGGTGGCTGCTCCCTAAGCAAACCCAGGTGCTGGATTTTAAATTATCTCCGGGATCAGGCAACCTGGGAATGAGGATATGGAAGCTGCAGGAGCTTTTGTGATGCTTTTTCTCTCTCTCTCAGGGGCTGGCAGTATTTATTTGGATGGTTTTTAGGTGATGCAGGGAATTTTTGGCACCTTTCCAGCAAGAGCAACCACTCTGCAACCTTCAGAGAGCTGCACTCGAGCTCTGCCAAGTCGGATTTCATCTCACAGCAACATCCAAATGCATCCCATTGGATCAGGAGGGAACATTAGTTGGAAGGTTGTGTTCCTGCATTATGTTAACAAAAAAAAAAAAAAATCAACCCTGTGTCATCAGAAATTGTAGCAAACCTGGAAGTTTCCAACCGTGCCCCAAATTCCCACCCAGAGGTGTCTCCAACACAGAGTTACAAAGGAAATGGGTTTGTTTAATCCAGGAGGAAAAGCTGGAGAGATCCAAGTGCAGCCTCATGGAGAGTCACAGAGGGGATGGAGCCTCTGTTGTGGCACAACACGTGGAAAAATTAAGGGGAAACACCTCGAGTTGTACCTTGGGAGGTTCAGACTGGATGAGAGGTTGGAATTTTCCCTCTGGAGGGTGAGGCAGAGTAGGAATCTTCCATTTAAAAAACCTCCCGAGCGCCATTTCTTTGACTTTCTGACCTCCCTCCTGCTCCTCTCAGCTGCTCACCAAGCTGAGAATGTGGTTTTTGACACGTTTCCCCCATTAATTCATAAAAAGCAGCTCTTGCTGCCTTTTCTCTCAGCAGATGCTCCCCCAAACCCCATCCTGCTGCAGCTCCCCAATTCTGTCACCTCACCCAGGGCTGTGGATTCACTCAGGTGTGTGCCTGACTCTTGCCGAGCCACCAGCACAGGAATTTGGGCACTTGGATAACTAAAGGCAATATTTTGTTGGTAAAAATCACCCAGTTCAGTGATTTTCCATGGAGCTGCAATGGCCTGAGAGAGGCGGCCTTGGGAGAGCAGCAGTGTTAGAAACAACCTCCCCGGGGCAGAGGAATTCCCATTGGGAAAAGGGAAAAACAAAACAAAGCCCTCCACACACACATTCCCTATGGACCCTTTGGCTGTGGAAATGACACTCTTAAAATTTCCAGTAAAAACAACCCAAAGCCAAGCACTCAAATCCGAGCACTCCCTCAGAACCAGTGGGTTCTCATCAAAAAAAACCCTCTGGGCAAAACCAGAATTTACCCCCAAAATTCAACATTTTCACTTTCTTGTCTCAAAATGATTTGAACCAAGAACAAGCAGTTCATTAAAAATAAACCAAACTTGTACATGAAACCAGTTTCAGAGCCACGTAACAGCCTCTGGTCCAAGGCGAGTACTCACAATTCTTATCAGAGAAAAGAAGAGTTTCTGGAATTCTCTGACAATGACATTTTGGCTGGAAACCAGCAATTACTGTGAAATGAGACATTTCCTTTACAACACAATAGAGATAAAAAATTCCTTCTAGGGCACACCAGTGATTTCCAGACTCAACCACAGCACTTGTGCCAGTAGAGCCCTGTGTTTGTCCCCGTTTGTTACCTGTCCCTCATAAACACCAAAATGAGTTTCCAGCTGCACTAAGAAATATCCATTTTTATCAAACACTTGGGGTAAACCCATGAGCTTTATGTCCTGACTTGAGTATCCCAAAAAAGCTGAGCTTCATCCATCATCTCCTGCATCCATGATGAGCACCAAACCACGGGGCTATGGATCATTCTGGATCATTACAGGCTTTCTTCCACATTTTTTATTAAAAAGCCCTCTGTTCCCATGGAGCAAGGACCATGTTTTACAACCATTTTTGTGCCATCCACCCTCCTGCTTGATTCATCTATCCCAGATTCTCCCCCCTTTAAGGAGTGCTGGGCAAGCTCTGCTCCTATCCAAGCCTTTGTGGGATAATTTGAGGACCATCTGGGATTAGAACTGTGGAGTACCAGAGCAGAAATATATTTTCCCTTCGTTTTAAGGCCAAATTTCAGCCCTACAGCTGCTCCAAAAGGGGAGCAAAGAGGCCTCCATGCCTTCAGCCCCTCCAGGAAGGGATCAGGACGCATCCATGCTGTTTGTATTCCCAAATCCCACTCCTGAATGGCACCTGCATCCCCCAGCGCGGCTCCCCACGATGTGTCCAAAAAGCACCGTGGCTCTTCCAGCTT
The DNA here is from genome assembly GCA_013397565.1 of Ptilonorhynchus violaceus. Lineage (NCBI taxonomy): Eukaryota > Metazoa > Chordata > Aves > Passeriformes > Ptilonorhynchidae > Ptilonorhynchus > Ptilonorhynchus violaceus. The sequence goes on along the minus strand of VZRJ01001482.1, from coordinate 37,285 downwards.
CTCAGGCCTTGGGATCAGCCACTGGCGCGTGCGGGAGCTTGGAAAAGCCAACGTGTCCCTGGTGAGGCAGGAATTTAAAAACCAGCCGGTTCCTACGTGTCCGAGGCCTTCGGGAGCTCGGGGTCGAGGCCTCCATCGACCTCATCCTGGGAGCGACGGGCACAGCAGAGGGGCAAAGGTGGCGTGGCCTCTCCTCCCCTTCCCTAGGTAAGGGCGGGATGGAGCCAGGAATCCTTTTTTACCCAGGGAAAAGCGGGATGAAGTTGGGAACCCTCTTTTACCCAGGGAAAGGCGGGATGAAGCCGGCACCCTCTTCTCCTTAGGAAAGGGCGGGATGGAGACGGTCGCCCTCCCCTTTCTCGTGGAAGGGCGGGATGGAGACGACAAACCACCCCCCCCTTCCCAAGGAACCGCTGGATGAAATCGGCCGCTCTCTCTTCTCGCAGGGAAGAACGTGATTCAGCCGGTAACCCTCTTTCACCCACGGAAGAACGGGATGGAGCCGGTCGCCCTCTCCTCACCCAGGGAAGGGCGGGATGGAGACGGTAACCCCCCCCCACTCGCAGGAAACAACGGGATGGAGCCGGTAACTCCCCCCCCGCCCCCT
>VZRJ01001482.1:0-24669 GCA_013397565.1 Ptilonorhynchus violaceus | reverse complement strand
ATCTGATTTTAATTTAAGCAAACTGGTGTAAATATTATTTATGAGGCAGCACTTCCTCTTTTCCATGGGCTCAGCTGCTGGGAAGGCTCCTGGGGGGAATTTCAGGCTGTTCCAGTGCTCCTTGAGTCCCTAATTTTCCCTAATTTCCTCTGTGTGATGCAGCCAGGCTCCCTTTGCAGCCAGTGGAGGGAAGTGGATAATTCTGGAGCATGAATCATCCGTCCTCTTTTAGATAATCATGGAATGATCCAGCATGGAATGACCCAGGACACCTGTCCCTGCTGGCTGCAAAGGGATTGGGAGGTGATAACCTTGGATCTTGGATGGCTCTGCTTCTCCAGGGGGATCCCATCCCTGTTAACAGCTCCAGTGACAACTGAAGCCAAGGGACAAGACCTGCTGGAGGCAAATTAAGTCCCCAAATTAACAAGCTGAGGACTAATTAGAGGCACTGCAGCCATTGCCTGCTTTTCCATGGGCATCCAGAGGCTTTGGATGAACACCAGGAGCGAGGAGAAGCTGCTGCCAGGTTGGGATTGGCTTTGCCCCTGCTCTGTCCTCTCTGTGGGTGCTCAGAGGTGTCCCCATGTCCCATTTCCAAGCCCAGGCAGGTCCCTTTTCACATCCCAGGATGTTTCCCTGATCCCAGATTATATTTTTCCACATTCTCAGAGCCCCTGTGGCCACTCCTTTGGAATCCTGTGCCACGAGTGGGGCACATCCCCTGTGTGGGGATCCAACAGGAGGGGTGGGCTCTGCCTTGGGATTTGGGATTTTTTGGTTTATTTTTCCACTTTGGAGCCTCTCCTGGGGTTGGAATTGGAATCCTGGGCTGGAATCCCTTGGGCACCACTGGAGCTTTGTCCCTGGGTGGTTTCAAACACTGGAGCAGAGCCAAAATTCTGGAAAGTGCAGACCTTCCCTGTTGTCCAGGGAAAATGGAAGGGCTGGAGCTTCCTGCCCCCATCCGAGCACTGGGATGAGAACAAATTCCTCCAAAAGTGTTGGAATCCAGGAGGGAACGGCACAATCCAGGCTTGGAGAGCTGAGGTGGAACTGAATGCACTTTATGGTGACCAGCAAACCACTTTCTTTTTTAATTTTTAACTTTTAATTAGATTTATTAATTATTTAATTAGATTTATCCCCCTTCCTTTATTGTTATATATTTTTTTTGTGCTGTATTTTGAGCCGGACGGACAAAATTCCAGATCCTGCTGTTCTAATCCTGATTTTTTGTGTTTCAATTCTCAGAAATGTGAAACTGCCAAGAAGCTCAGGGAAGGCCCTCGAGGTGTTTTTTTGTGGGATGTCATCCCTGTGAGTGACAGGATAAAAGGTTTTGTGGAATAGTTTGGGTGGGAAGGGACCTTTTGGGGTCACTTCATCCAATCCCTTGGGTTGTATCCTTCAGGAAAAGCTTCCCTGCCCGATGTCCTTGTCCTCCCAGATAAATCTGTGTTAGGAAAATGCATCTTTGGATCATTTGGGATGAAAACCTCCCCTTTTGGTTCAAACCCAACCCCCTTTTTAGGTTGCTTTTCTAACTGATGAAATAACGAAAGGATAAAATCCAAGTTTCCAATGGAAAAGCAAAAAAAAATTCCTTGGACAACCAATAATAAAATCCCAAGATCCTGTGGATGTCATCTTTATTTTTTTCCCTCATTTTGAAGCCTTTCTGGGAGCTCCTAAAGTTTGGGTTTTTTTTATTTAAAATCTCTTTTAAGAATTCCTGCTGATCAATTCCTGCTTCAGGAGGGATTGAAGGGAGCCAGGACCCTCTGGCTCCTTCAGCACCATCCTTGCTGGAATTACAGCTTGGGAAGCTGGGAATTGCTGCAGCTGCCCTAAATTGGGATGAAAAGGAGAAGCTTTGGGGATAACACTGCCCTAAATGGGGTCGCTTTGGGATTGGGGTCTCTCCTGATCCATGAATGGGAATAATTCCACTTATTAACAGAGGAGGCCTTGGAATGGCAGCGGAGAGACATTCCCAGCTCTCTGCTTGGGAAATCCACAGCTCAGGATCATCCTGAGGACATCCCAGACATCCCAAAGGCCATGGATGAGCTGTTCCATGTCCCATTAAGCCATACCCAGCTCCCATTGCACCACAGGATTGCAGGGATGGGTTGGGAAAGGCCTTTCCCAAGAGATTCCCTGAGGGATTCCTCCTCCAGTTGTGTTTGGTTTCTGTGTAAGAGGAAGGAGCTCTCCAGGGGATCTGATCTGGAATTTTCAGGCATTTCCCCTGGATTTTTAGGCATCATCTCCTGGATCCCCTCTGGCCTCATAGGGTCAAAGTTATGGGATAAAAACCTTGGAGATCCCAAGGATCCAAATCACTCTTGGATCCCAAGCCCTGGGTGTCCTTCCTGTTTTGGTGGCTGGGGAAGGACCTGGGAGATTTGTAAAGAGTTTTGGGATTTCTGGGAATGCCTGAATCCCTGGAATAATGAAGTGAAACTCCTGGACTGGGTCACCCCCTCTGCCTGATTTTTGTGTCCCTTTGGGACAATTCTCCCACTTCCTTCACCCTTTATTCCCAAACCAGGGCATGGATCCAACACCAACAACCCCAAATCCCACCAGGCCCTTCCTGCTCTCATCCCTCCCCTTCCCAGGCTCCCCAAACTCCAAACCCAGTGGAAAATTTCGGGCCAACTCCTCTTTCCTGTGGGTTTCTCCTGCGGATCCAGCAGGATTGGGGATGATCCAAAATAACCCCACTGCTCCAGGGAAGCCCAGGTGGGAACAGGGATTTGCTTTCATCCATGGAAATCATCCTTTGGACACTCAGCCAGCACTGCCAGTTGCTCCTGGCTGGAATTTTAAGGTGGATTGGGGAAGGGGAGCTGGATCTTGGCAGCTTTTCCCCACCTATGAAGTTTATCCAGGGAAAACGAGGTGGGATTGAAGCGATTCCTTGGGAGAAAACCTTGGGAAGCTGGAGAATGAACTCCTTGTAAAAGCAGGAGCTGATTCCCTGGATGAGGCAGAGGATCCACCCTTCCCTTCCCTGCAGGATTTGTGCCTTTGGCTGCAGCTTCCCAAAATTCCAGTGGAAAAATGACAGCAAAGGGAAGACATGGAAGGCAAACAAGGTTGGTGTTCCTCATTTTTATCTTCAGGGATCTTTGGATGAGGGGGGAAAAAAAATTCCCAGGAGTTTTCCTGAGCTTTCCAAGCCTTGGATCCTCTGGAAGGTGGCACCTGGGATGAGGCAGGGGTTGCATCACATCCAGAGCAGGCACGAACAGGAAAATTTTGCTCCACTTCTTGATTTGGAAATAAAACCACCCAAACACTGAAGATCCTGAGTATTTTCCCGAGTTTTTCCACACCCTCTTCCTCGCTTCCCTCCTTTTTTTCTGGGGAATGAGGGATCTTGGAGATCTTTATACGGAGATGGTGCCAATCCCATATTTTGAGGGGGTTTGGGAAGTCTGGAGAAAATCCCTGGAGAGGCAGGTCATGATTTTTAACCCCAAAATTGACATTTTCAACCTCCAAGCCAGCCCATAAATCCACAGCAAAGCATAAAGGAGAGAAAAATCCCACTGATTACTTGGGATCTCTGGAAAACTGGATGATTTCTTTGGCTTTTCCCACCCCAGGCTCTCCTCCCTCCATGGAAGGACAAAATCCTAAAAAAACCAACCCCCAACTCGCTCAGTTTTCACCCAGCAGCACTAAAAAGGATCTTGAGCTTTGGTTGAGGCCCTAAAACTGGGACATCCCGAATTTTCTCTGGATTTAGGCACTCAGGAAGGGTGAAGAACCCTTGGTGTTTATTCCTGGTTGCCTGGTTTTTAAGGGTGGGAAGATCTGGGAACATGGAATGTTATTTAGGATTCAAACTGGAAGGTTTAATCCCTGTCCCGCTGTTCCTGCTGGAGGTGGCTGTGGAAGAGGAGTGGGATCTGCATGGGAATCTTCTTCCTTTAGCAGCCTCATCCCTGATTCCAATGCTCTGGAGCCAGGCTGGGAGAGCTGGGAATGTTCACCTGGAGAAGAGAAGGATCCAGGGAGAGCTCAGAGCCCCTTCCAGGGCCTAAAGGGGCTCCAGGAGAGCTGGAGAGGGACTTGGGATAAGGGATGGAGGGACAGGACACAGGGAATGGCTTCCCACTGCCAGAGGGCAGGGTTAGGTAGGATATTGGGAAGGAATTCCTGGCTGGGAGAGTGGTGAGGCCCTGGAATAGAATTCCCAGAGAAGCTGTGGCTGCCCCTGGATCCCTGGAAGTGTCCAGGGCCAGGTTGGATGGGGCTTGGAGCATCCTGGGATAGTGGAAGGTGTCCCTGCCCATGGCAGGGATGGAATGGGATGATCCTTAAGGTCCCTTCCCACTCAAACCATTCCATGAATCCTCTAAAAGAAGCCCCACCCTCTCTGTCCCCCCATCCCAAAACGTTTATTCCTTGTTTCCCAGGGAAGCTTCCCGTGTCTCACTGAAACCTGGGGAGAAGGGCTGGAACTGGGAAAACCTCCCCCGTGGGCAGCCCAGAGATAGGATCAGGGAAAATCCTGAGTCCTGGAAGAAAACAGAGGCTGGAAACAACATTCCAAAGAAATTGGGAGGAAGATGATGCTGTTGAGGGAAAAAAAGGGATAATCCCTCTCTTCCCTAAGGGATGCTCTCCAGCCAACTTCCTCACCCAGTCCTTATCCTGGACCGCAGGAGCCGGTTGGGGTGGGAAAAGGCGCCCGTGGCTTTTTGGGGTGGCATTTTTGGGTCTGGAATCGGCAGGGATTTTGTGGAAAAGCTCCCAAATCCGCAGGCTTTGGATGCAGGAGCCTCTTCCCGCCGCGGTGCCGCTTGGCGGAGCTGCTCCCTCCAGGAAAAGCAGCGAAACCTCCCCGGGAAAGTGGGAATTATTTAACCAGCAGGGTCTGCACCGGCCACGCTTATCCAGGAGAAAGGCAAATCCTGGAAAAGCTTGGAAAAATCTCCCTGAAACAACCCCGGGCGGTTTTTCCGTGGGCGGGTGGCGAAGGCATCGGGAATCCCTCGGAGCCAAAATTCCCTTTTATCCCGGCAAAACTCCTAAAGCTGCAAACGCGGGCCCCGCTCCACCTGGATTTGGGATTTTTTTCCTCCTCTTATCCCGGGGAAAAACGACTGGAACAAGGAATCACCTCCAGACGGTTCAATTCCTACATCCAGGCTTCAATTCCCACCCAGTTCCCAGATCTGTCTGTAATAAAATTCCCTCTGATCTCGGCTCAGGGGAGGCACAATTTTAAGGAGAAAAGCAGGAATTGAGGGAAAGACTCGGCTGGGGGGGAAGAGGGAACAGGGGGCGGGTTGTGCTTCCATGGATGGCCTGGAAATAGGGAAAAAACAGGGATGAAGGTGCTGCAAAACTGTTACTTCTTTCCAGCTTTCCCTGGGCTCATTTTTTGGGGGGGAATTTGGGATTAGTTTGGACCAAAGTGGAAATTTAAGGTTTTGTTAATCCATAAAGAGTGGAAAGCGCTGGGATCTAAAACTGCGGAGCCGGGAATGGGTGGGATTTTTAATCGTTTATCCCTGCGGGGGGGGCGATTTCTGGAGCAGCAGCGCCATCCTCCCACCCATCCCGGGGCAGAAAACAGGGAAAACGCTCCCCAAAAATCCCTTCGGATCGGATTGGGATGGGGCCGCGGTTACGCGGGGCTGGCGGAATTGGGGCCGCGTGCGCCGGGGCTGAGCTCATGATCCTATTAATTCCCCATTTGTCAAAATTCCCGACAGCTCCAGGCACGGCGGGGTTGGAAAACCAAGCGGCTCCGGTTGCGCTTAACCCCTGCAGGGATTCCCGACTTTTTTGGCTTGGGAGATTTTTTGGTTTTGGCTGGAAAAACTTCATCCCTTGAAGGTTGGTGGGCACCGCCCCTATGGAAGCTGCGGGTCCCGGCGCGGCTCCCGCGGGATTCGGGATCTTTCCAAACGTCCACAAACCCCTCCTGGCGCCTCCAAATTCCTTGTCCGGTTTAATCCCGTTCCAGCCGGCCGGGTTGGAGCCACCTCTGCCCATCCCGGGATGTTGGAAGTCCGACAGTCCCTGCTTGCATTTCACGCTTCAAATTCCCTCGGGATTGAGCCCCTGGGATTTATTTTGGGAACTTGGGAAAGCCCTGGAAGGGGAGAGGAGTCCCGTGAAATGCGGCGGCAGCTGGAAACTCCCGGCGTTCCCGGGAAGAGCCCCGAGCGCCTCCTCAAAATCCCTCGGGCTTTACCCTGAGCCTTGGGAATGCCGGGAAAATGGGATGGAGAGGCTGGGAAGGCGTCGCCTCCTCGCAGGGGGCACTGGGCTCGTCTCATCCCAAAGTCTTGTCCCACTGATCCCTTCTCCCGATCCAGCTTGTCTCCAGCTCCCATTTTTCCTTGTCCCCTGGTCCCGCTGGTCCCCATCTCCTGATCCCATTTATTCCATGTTTTGGTCACATTTTCCCCCTCTCCTGCTTCTTTCTGTCCCCAATTCCTGGTCCCATCCCTTGTCCCCAGCTCCTGCTCCCATTTATTTCCCTCTCCTCATCCCGTTGCTCTCCTGGTACCATTTGTCCCTTCTCCTGCTCATCCCCATCTCCCTATCCCCGGAATCCCACGTGGGATAATGCCAAAAAAAAAAATGAACATGGGGATAAACCCAACCATTCCAGTCCCAAAATCAGGGATTTTTTCCCCAAAGCTCGTCCCCATCTGGTGCAACCAGAAATTTTTCCATTCTCCATCATTTTGGCCATCCCTGGACAACGTTTCCCACACTTTTTTTGGGATGATTTGTGTGGTTTTTAATTTCTCCCTCAGACAGGAATTTCTCCTTTCAAAGAAGTGGAAAACAGGAGAGAAAAATCCCTTTAAAACAGGTTAAAAACCCCCCTGAGAAACGAAACCATTTTTTTTCCAAAGCAAACATTGGAAAAATGAGTTTGTAAATGAATTTTTGGCCTTTATTATTTATCCCCATGTGAAAATCCTGCTTTGATATCCCACCTGAGCTCCCTCCACGCCATCCCTAACCCCTCACCCCACCGACCTGGATCGATCCCGCTTCCAAATCCGTTTTTCCAGACTTTTTTCTGGCAGCTTGGGTGCCGAGGGGGGCCTCCCCTTCCCGTAGACATTTCCCAGGCACGACGTCATGTTTGCTTAAGGGCACAGTTATCGCCGGGGAGGGGGCAGGGAGCCACCAATCCAGAGGGCTTGGAAGAGGGAAAAATCGGGAAAATAAGGGAAAAAAAATCCTGCCTTTCCTGTGGGAGAACCTCGGCTTCCCTTGGGAGGTCTCGGTGTTGCTTCCCCCACGTTTAATTAATGGGTTTTTAAAGCCTCGTTGTTGAAATGGGATGGAAATATCCCGTGTTGCTAAAATTAAAGGGAATGGGGGGAATTTGGGATTGATTCCACAGGACTGGAGCAGAAACATCTCCGGTCCTTTATGATGGGGGATCGGGGGGGTTCCTGGGCTGATTTTTTTTCCTTAAAAATACCATTTTAGGGGAAAAACTGAGTCCAGGTGAGCAGGGAAAGGGGAGCAGTGGGAGCACAGTTGGATCCCTGGGTTTGGGTGGTGCTGGAGCCCTCGGTGACTTTTTTTTGTTGGAAAATACATGGAAAAGTGGTGGAAGATTGCCAGTGGTGGAGATGGAATCAGCTGCTACAATCTGGATCCAGGAGATTCCTTCCAAGTCGCATCCCATTCCAGGTGATCCACCTGTTCCACCCTAAAGCAACCCCCAGGGTCCATTCCAAGTCATCCCTCATCTGCTATTCCATGTGGTTCCCTCTCAGATCCCATCCTAGATGATTTCCCAGGACCAATCCCAGGTGATCCCTATTCCAGTTCCCACACCAGATATTCCCCCAGGATCCATCCCAGGTGCTCCCTATCCCAATTTCCACACCAGATGATCCCCCAGGACCCTTCCCAGGTGTTCCCTATTCCATGTCCCATCCTTCAATCCCCATCCCCAGGTGCAGGGAACCATCCTGACCAGGTTTGAGGGTGGAAAACAGGGAGATAAAGGAAAGACCAGGGATCCTCCAAACTTCCCAGGCTCTGAGTGCATCCCTTGTACCTCAATTAATTTAATTATTAATTCATTAATTAATTATTAATCCTGCAATCCCATCAGCTCCTTCCCCTCCAGAGGGACAATTTGGGCCTGAAAACCTGGATTTGGGAAGCAAAATCCCTTCTTTTTCCAGTGCTCAAACAAACAGGACCATCCCATCCATCCCAAGTGATGCTGGTGGGAACCTTCCCACTGTGATCCCAAACACCAGATTGAGGGAGAAATGGGAAAACAGGGATAAACTTTCTCCTTGGACTTGGTGCCACTGATGGAGCTGCCGGGCCGGGATCCAACCTCCCACTAAAAATCATTGTTAGGGAAAAAAACATCCCGGGATAAGCAGAGCAAAAAAAAACCTCTGGAAATTAAAGATCCCAAAAATAGAAGGAGAAAAAAAGGTCAGGCCTAAAAATACCAGGGTTGGGTTTGAGCTGGAACCTGGCATTAAATAAATAATCCTGGCTTTGGGAAGGTCTAAATTTAGCAATTCCATTACAATAGCCCGGCCTGACCCTTCCACTCTGGAATATTTTTTTTTTGGGATTTTTGGGCTGGACTTTGCCCCGTGCTCATCCTGGGATTGTGAGGGAGAGGGGGAGGAGCTGGGAGCCAGCGTGGGTGTGCTCGGCCCTGCCGGTACCTGCCCGCTTTTCCCGGGAAAACAACCGGGATTGCCAAAGTTCCCGGCCCCAGGGATGGGCTGGAAGTGGGGGTGAAGTCGTGGTGGCGGATCCAACATTCCCGGTGGAAAAGCTCAGGGAGGGAGCATTAATAAGATCCATTAAAATGAATTTTCCTTCGAATTCGTCCGTGTAGGGAATGATCCCATCCCGCGAGCCACTGGGTTTTGTAGGGAAACTGAGTCACGGGGAGATTGGGAGCGTGGATTATGGCCAGGAAAGGTGGATCCTGCCCTACTCAGCTTTGGGATGAGGATTAGGGATAAATCCAGCTGTCAGCTCTGAGCCTGAAGGAGGGAAAAGGGCCCTGAGATCCTGGGGATGGAGACAGGAGACCCCAAAAGCGATGAGATTTGGGATGGGGACGGCCACATCCTCATCTCCAGCTGCACCAGGGGCATCCTTCTGTTTTGTATGGAAAAAGGATGGGATGGGAAAAGGATGAAGTTGAGCTGGGGCTTGACCCTGACCAGGATGATTTTGGGGGTATTTTTTAGCAGGGACCCCAAAGAGAAGCCAAATGAAGCCACCAGGACACGGGGGGACATTTTTTATTGGACTCAGGGATGTCGGGGAGAATTCCATGGCCCCTGGAATCTCTCTGGACACGACATTTGTGTCTCCCGGAGGACCCCGAGTCCACGTGCATCCCAAACCCCATCCTGCCCCCACCCGACGCACACTCCGGCTTGTGACGCTCCCACTGGGCTAAAAGAGGATTTTTCCAACCTGGAGAAGGCGGGAGGGGATGGAAGAGCTGGGGGACAACCACCGCAACCTCCGTTCCCTACGGCAAAAAAAACAAAGGCAAAATTAAAAACCTAAAAACCGCCGCCAACATCCCACTTTCCAACCACCGAGATTCGGGGACTTCCCACGCATCCCAGAGAATTACCTTTGGAAAGGAGCTGGAAGAGGCCCTTGGGGGGGTGGGGGGGACATCACTTCTCCGTCATCATCCTCACGAACTCCTCGTAGTTGACCTGCCCGTCGTTGTTGCCGTCGGCCTCTTTGATCATCTCGTCCACCTCCTCGTCCGTCAGCTTCTCGCCCAGGTTGGTCATGACGTGCCTCAGCTCGGCCGCGCTGATGTAGCCGTTCCCGTCCTTATCGAAAACCCGGAAAGCTTCCCGGATTTCCTCCTCGCCGTCCGCTTCCCTCATCTTCCTGGCCATGAGCGACAGGAACTCGGCGAAATCCACGGTGCCTCCGCCGTCGGCGTCCACCTCGGCCACCATGTCCCGCAGCTCGGCCTCGCTGGGGTTCTGGCCCAGGGAGCGCATGACGGTTCCCAGCTCCTTGGTGCTGATGGAGCCGTCGCCGTCGCGGTCGAAGAGGGAAAAAGCTTCCTTGAATTCCGCGATTTTCTCCTCCGAAAGTCTCTCGGCCATGGCGCTTCCCCCCCGCGAGCACGAGGCTCTGTCCCGGCACGCCGAGGAGCCGGCGACTCCTCCCGCAGGGAGGAGGAGGAGGAGGAGGTGGGAAATGCGGGAGAGGCTCGGCGGGAATGGGAAGGGATCGGCCGGAGCCTGGCGGAGTGGGAATTTTGGGGGTTGGGGAAGAAGAGCGACCCAACCCCGCTTTGGGTCGCCCCGGCTGTCGTCCCGCTGCTCCCACGGTGGTGGTTTGTGGGATGGGATCCCGACAAACCCCTAATTAAGGGATTCGGGCTGTGGCTCGGTGGTTTCGGGGAGAGGCGGGAGTGGGGGGTGATCCAAACTATTTTCCCCAGTTTTAAGGATATTTTGGGGAGGTTTGGAGCTGTGCAAAGGGGTCCCCCCCCAGTCTCCCCCACCCCAGTCCCCACCGGCGGCGCTCCAAAGCCGCCCAGGGAGGATCCCCGGGTGCAGGTCCCGGCAGATCCCGGCTGCCCGGAGCTGCCGCTCCTGCTTGGAGCTGCCGGGGACCTGAGTCACCTGTGGGGCCTTTTCCGGGCTCCCCGGGGATGGACTCGGGGTGGGGATGTGGGGCTGCATCAGGTGAGGGCTGTGGGATCCTGCCCCGCTTACTCAGGGGTGAGCTGAGGGTTCTCCCCATTGTAAGGGAGGTTTTACTCATCTCTTACGTCAGGGAGAAGAGGTGACAAATGAGGGGCTGTTTATCCATCCCTCCCTCCCTCCATCCCTCTTTCCTACATCCCACAAGAGTCCAGTGACCTTCACCAGCCGGATTAAGGAGCCACCGGACCAGTCGACCAAGCTCCACAGCAGAAATAATTTGACTTTCTGAGCTACGAGAAACCTGCACCAGTTCATCCCAGTTGAACCCAGTGAGGAATTCCAGCTGTGGGATTTGGAGGGAAGGCCACAAACCAGAACCCGGCCCGTGGGACAACACATGAGAAATGGGGCCTGCAGGAGGGATAAATGTGGGAGGGGAGCACCCTCTCGGGGAAAACCTCCTGTGGAAAAAGCTCTGGGTGTGCAGGACGCCGCAATTCCTGGGAGGAATTGTGGGAGCCGTGCTGGGAACCTGCCTGGTGAGAGGTTTCGGGGAGGGGAGGCCCTGGCAGCTCCTCTTGAGCAACGAGCTGCTCCCTAATTGTCTGTCTAATTGCCCACACTCGCTGTTCTGCTCCACATTTAATTAGATCCAATCCCAATTGCCAGGGAAGAGCCCAGGGCAGCCGAGGAAGGAGCCAAGGGGAGGGGGAGCTGGCTCGGATCCGCCTGGGAGAAGCAAATCCCAACAGATCACCGGGGGTTGAAGCATGGGAGGATTCAGGTGTTTGTTCACGTTTTGGGGGAGTGGTTTGAGCTCAAGTGGGATTGGGGGGGGTCCCTGGGTCGCTTCCCTGAGGGGGGAGGGGTTGTGCTGTCCTGGGTGTCCCTTGGTTCTGAGAAAAGCTGGAATCTGCTGCTCCTTTCCCCCTGAAATCCCTGTGAATGATGCACCCATCATTTCCCATCCCATTCCAGCCCATGGATCCCACCCCATCCCTTTATATCCCCATTGCCAGCACCCATTGCCTCTCCATCAGTTCCCCATGACCAGCACCCATGACCTCTCATCCCATCCCATTCCCATGACCAGCACCCATCATCTCCCATCCCATTCCATCCTCGTGACAAGCACCCAGTGCCAGCACTCACCATCTCCCATCCCATCCCATTCCATCCAATCCCATTCCATCCCTGTGACCAGCACCCGCTGTCATCGTGCATCACCTCTGCATCACCTCTCCATCACCAGCACCCATCCCATCCCATCCCATTCCCATTCCCACAACCAGCACCCCCATTTCATCCATCTTTGGGAAGACTTCAAAGCCAGCCCTCGATTTTAACTCTGCTTAACCACATCTCATTTATCAGGATAATTATCCCAATAAAACTTCCCCCTGGCCCATAAAATCCCATAATTTATGACTGAGTGCTGTTCACTACATCCGAGGTGGGCTGTGGGGTGGGACAGGGAAGGGGAGACCACCAGGGTGGGATCAGGAGCTGGCAGCCGCCGCCTGCCGGGTTTTTGGCAGCGGATTTTCCCGGGATGCCTCCACCTGGAGCTGGAAAAGTTGGTGCTTTGACAAAGGAGGGGCCACGTTGAAGCCTCACACGGCGTTTTCCAGGCTCTGTGTCTGGCTTTGTGGGGCCTGATCCAGGGAACGTGGAAAAAATTCCCCCATCCAGAAGGTGAAAAGCGTCCAGTTGGATTATCCCAGACTGGGATAGGAGCCAGCCCAGATGTGCACAGATGTGTCTGGGTTTGCATGTGCAGACGGGGCGGGGGGGGGGGGGGAGGCGGATGAATTCATGGAAAAGTGAAAGTTGGAGGAGGAGGGGGAAACGGCTCCGACAGGGAAAGCTCCGTGGGGCCCCCCTGTCCCTGCAGGAGCCCGGATGTGCCGAGCCCGGGCTGATCCCAGGAGCGTCTGTGGGAATGGGGAGGAATCTCCGCAAATCCCGGCATAAACCACGCTGAGGTTTCGTGTGGAAAATGGGATTTTGGAGAGGGTGAGCTCGGAGTTGATCCCACAAAAACTGCAAGGGTAAAATTTGGGATTTGGTGGCTGGTGGTTTGTTTTAGACTTTGCTTCCATGGAGGTTCCCAAAGCCAAAGCCAGGCTTTTCCAAGGGACCCCGATCCCAGATGTCACCAAGGCAGAGAAGAGGCTGGGATTGGGATGCTGGGGAGTTGTTGGGAGAGGAATGTGCCCCTCTGTGTCCCCAGCTCTGGGAAGGTCCCACCTGTGAATCCCAAAGGCGTTGGCTCCGCTCCGGAGCCGGGTGGATCCCCGAAGGCAAATACGGAGCCAGGGAGCTGCTTACCCAAGGTGGAGCTGCCACCCATCCATGGGCATGGACACATTCCCTGTCCTTGCCTGGGACAGGGATGGCACCACAGCAAGGGGGGCTCGTCGGGGCTCAGGTCCCCCCACTGCCATCGGGAATTTCACCCCGCCCTATCCTGGAATTCCACACGCACGGGATGGGGGGGTCTCGGCTCGGCAGAGGAACGGAGAGAAGCGGCTGGGAGCCCCTGGAATTCAGCGAGGGAGGAAAGCAGGGAAGCCTGGTTTGTTTAGTCTGGAGAAGGAGGGCTCAGACGGCTGCAGGCTGCACATTCCTGCCGGAGGGACGGAGCAGGGATAGGAACCACCGGGGAGTCGGGGGCGGGAATTCCTTCCAAAGGGAAATGAAGGATTTCTGGCTCATTTGCTGCTCTCTGCAGGATGAGGAGACAAAGATTCAGCCCAGCCCGGCTCGGGGAGGACAAGCAGACAATCCATGGATTTCCTCTCCCTGTGCTCCGGCAGCTCACTGATGCTTTTTTGCAGGAGGAGCCATTTTTCCAGCTTTTCCCTGCTCGGGAAGGGCTGAATCCCTTCTGGATCAAATCAGCTGCAGAGGCCAAAGCCCAGCTGGAAATCCTATCCCTAAAAACCGAGCTGCTCCATCTCCCCTGGGGGAGCTGGCCTGGAGCTGGGGCTGCTCTTCCCAGGAACTGCAGCCGTGCCCGGACCCCCCCACATAGGGTCAGGCCACAGGTTTTTGGGAGAGCTGGAAAGACTGGATGGGTTTATCCTGGTGGTAACAACCAGGTGCTCCCTGGAAGCTGCCTGGGAATCAGCCCAGGAAGATCCTGCTTCCCAAAGTTCATTGAGGACAGGATTTAATATTTGCTAAATGGGGATCTGTTCAATTCTGGGGTGGATCTTTTCCGTACCAGGAGGGTGAGGAGAATCCCACTGCTCCCTTTTCCCTGAGAAACAGAGGAGATTCCATAAACTCTGAACTGGACACAGCAGGACCACGGCAGGAGGGCACAGGTTCCCCCTGGAGCAGCAGATCCGCGTTTATCCGGTGCCTGCGGCAGCTCCCAGCACGGACCCATCCCTCCCTTCCCAGGCAGGACTCGGATGAGGCAGGAGAGAGCCCGTCAGGAATTTAATGGGACTTGGCACCAGAAACTGTACAACATTTACAGAGAACCACACGCCTGTGTCTATGTACATCCCCTTCCCATTCCCAACGTTCCCGGCTGGACGCGTGACGGGCGACGACAACCCCTCGGCGCGGAGCCACCGCTCCCCAATCCCGGATTTCGGGACACGGGGATTGTGGGATACAGCTCCCCAAACCTGGATTTCAGGTCATAGGGATCGTGGGGTATGGCTCCCCGATCCTGGATTTCAGGTGAAGGGATGGAGGGATCGCTGTCGATCTCTGTGCTCGGAGCTGTCACCGCTTTGTTTCCCACAGCGCTTTGCAGCGCCATTCCCAAGCTGGATTTTTCCCTGGATTTTCCCCTGGATCTTTGGACCACTAGAAGATGGCAGTGCTGCCACGGATGAGTATTTACAACCACTCCCTCTCCTCTCCTCACACTTCCAACGCTTCCTCTCCTCTACCTTTCTACCACATGCAAGAACCCCTTGGTTGCCTCCAGTCCTGCTTCCCACTGGGAAGCGTTTCATTTCCAAAAGGCAACAAAAACACGGAATCTACCTTCACTCCCTGCTACCCCCTCTACTCGCTGCTGCTCTGCCCTCCCCAAACCCTTTACAACGTGCCTACAACCTTCCTACACCCTGGAGTAAAGCAGTTCTCTTTCAGTAGTGTCTCCTCCCAGNGGGGGGGGGGGGGGGGGGGTGACGTGAGGAAAAGTTGGGATACGCCCCCCTCGGAGCACGAAGGATCAAGTACTTGAAAGGAAATGCCAAGTCTGGACAACAAAAATACAAAAGTAAAAAAAAAATACCCAACCAAAACACACCCAAAAAACCAAAAAAAAATCAAAAACCCCCAACCCCCAAAGTTGAAACAAAACTAATAAAAAAAATTAAATAGTTGGCAGGATACAAGAGTGGAAATGAGGAATGTACAAAGGATACGGGAAGATCAAAGATTCCAGTAGGTAAATTGAGAACCTGTTGAACTTGGGGTCTGCTTTTTTAGGATTTTTTCCTTTTGAAAGGTGAAAATTTGCAGGAATTACCATAACCACACACCAGAGTGTGACTTCAGGTGTGGGGTCCTTCAAAGGACTTTTGCAGTGTTGATCCAAACCCCCGGTGCTGCCCCAAACTTCCCCTTTATTCTTTTCCAGCCTCCACCACAACCCACGGAAAACTTTCAGGAACCCAAATTTGCTCTTCAAATCTGCCACGAGGGTTCCTGAAATCCCTTCAAGGGTTCAAAGGGTGTAAAAAACAGACTCCAGTTCAACAGTAACTGAACACCAGTAGCTGCCATTCCAACAAAAACCCAGGATCTGATCCGCGGAGCGGCTCCAAAGGCGCTCCCGGTAACAAAAATGTACACGGAATTATTTATAAATTAACAGTTTTCCCCCAGGATGGCACCGGGGCTCCTCTGTTTTTTCCTTACACGAGCGTTTCTTTCCGCTTCCCGCTGAGCTGCTTCTCCCTGGATTTCCTGTGCCCGGATGAGGTTCTGTGCGTTTTCACCCCTTTGGCTTCCTCCGAGTCCAGGACGGAGCCGCACTCGGCCGCGCTCTCATCCAGCTCCATGTCGGATATTCCCGACACGGCCGACTGGCGCTTCTGGGCTCGGATGTTGGGCACGGAGGGGTTGTTCTCCTCCGATTCCTCGCTCAGCTCCGGCAGCTCCTTGAGCTCCGTGCTGGGAATGTTCCTCTGGAAGGGGGCGATGGCCGTGCGGATGCAGTTCACCCACTGCTGCTTGTGGAAAACATCGTTGGCCTGGAGCGTGTGGGACTGGCCCGGGCTGGGATCTTGGAAACGCACTCGGAAGATGTTTTTGGCTGGAGATAAGAGGGAGAAAAGCAGATCAGTTTTGAGCTGGATATCTAGAGATTCCATGTTTGAAATCCCAACAAAAATCCCCCCAAATTCCCAAAATCCGGCAAGGACGCTGTGATGTGTTTTCTAATCCGAGCCCCACGGCCACCACGGATGAGCTGGTTTGATCCGTACCTTTATCGGAATTGCCAAAAGCTCCTCGGAAGGAGCCTCCCATTTTGACATCTCCATCCTGGAGGTCCTCGAGGAGCAGCTCCTGGACAGGGATGGGCTGTCGGTACACTTGGAATGCCTGGCGCTCGTTCCGGGTCACCGGCCGGGTCAGCACCAGGATATCTTGGAAGAGGAACACGTAGAGCTTCTGGAAGGAAAAAACCCAATGGAATAGGAGTGAAGTGTTGCACTCTGTATCCCATGAGGCCACACATCCTGTGGGATTCAAGGCCACCTTATCTGCAGTTTCACCCACAATAACTTTCGGAGTCTCCTCTCGCAATCCGGCCCAGACCGGGATTACATCAGCAGCTTTATTATTTTATTGATCCCTACAAAGGGAATTCTGATTTCCAGATGCCAAGGATAAGATGATTACAAGTGATATCCCTCCCGACAGCATGGAATGCCTCGTGTGCAGGAGGAAAGCAGGCAAAACTCCCAATCAACAAGGAAAACATGGAAAGATTTGAGGTTTCCACGAGGACAAAAGGCAGCGGGGCCTTTCAGCACTGCTGCAGTGGGACATAAACTCCTGGAAGTGCAGCTCCAAGCCAAACAGGCTTTGGCAGGAACCCTTTTGTTTGGAAGAGCCAGAGCTCCTAATGGGGAATGTCAGAACACCTGAAAGTGAACAGTGGCAGGAAATCCCTTTGGATGGAGAGCACTTTCTATGGGCATTTTGTGCTAATTATTCCCCAGCTTCCCAAGGCCAATTGTGGAGCTGTCAGCAGGAAACTTTCCCTTACGCCCCGGAATGAGGCTGCCATCGAGGGATTTCTCCTCTGCTTTTCCCACTCAGCCAATGTCTAAAGTATCCCTAAGGATGGGAGGCTCCCAGTCCTGCTCCAACAGTTTTACCCAGCTCTGAGGGAAGGTTTGGGAATGAATTAGGGAAGAACATGAGGGACTTACATGTCCATTTTTATTCTTCAGCTCTCCGTGGCACAGTAAAGCTTTGCTGCCTTCAATCCTTGGATCCTTCTGCTTCTCATCCAGGTATTCCAGCTTGTCAATGTAATACTGGCACTCGGATTCACCCTTCTTCAGGTTGATGTCAGAGAGGACTCCTTGGATTATGGATATCTACAAACCCAAACAAATGATTAATATGATTAATTCCCTGTGTGACCTCTGCTCGTGCTCCTTCAGCACTCCAAAGGATTCAATCCATATGGATCGATCCCTCCTTTTCACTGTGAGTAACTCCCAGATTTGTGTCCACCAAGAAAACCACCCTGGGAATTGCTGAGGGTTTAAGGAAAACTTCTGGAAAATCCTCAGGTCAGAACAAGCCTAAGGAAATGAGGATTACTTACGGCTTCTTCCAGAATCTGGATATCGGGATGGTCTTTGGGAGTGTGCCTCAGGATCTCCTTGAGGAGCAGGGGGTACTTGACCAGGCGGCTTCGGGGGATGTCCAGGAAGCTCCAAAGGTCCAACTTCCGGCTGAAGGGAGACTCCAGGCAGCGCTGCAGGAAATCCTGGACTCTCCTGTCCTGTTTTTTCTGATCCAGGAGTGCTTTGGCTGCCAGCTGATTGCTGCAGTAGCCTTTGTAGGCGTGGAGTCGTGGTAACTGCAGGGAACACAGGGATATTTAGGAGTCAGATTCCAGGTAGGAAAAGCAGATGTCACTAACATGTCAAGCTCGTGGAGTTCTACAGCCCTTACTGGGATATTTTTCCCAATAAAAAAAGCTAAGGGAGTATCTTGTTGTGAGAAGGACGAGCACACGGAGACTTTGAAGCTCCCAACGTTTGGGATTAGCAGGGATAACACTCCTGGAATAACACCAGGGACAAAAATCCAGGAGACACAGACATTTCAACCATAAATCAGCAAACCATTCCAAGTCTCCGGGGTGAAATCAGGGCCATTCCAGCTGACAGAATCCCACTGTTTTCAGCATTGCCAGAATTTCCCTTTCAATCTTGCACTCAGGGCCACAAAAGCCCCACAGCTTTCCAACTTCTGCCTTTAAAGGTTGTTTAAGCTCAGTTTTAGCCCAGATTCTGAACTCACCCACTTCACAAGGATGGGCCCAATCTGCTCCACTGTCCCATCTGGTTTGGTTGCTTCTCCTAAACTTGCCAGTAAGTCTGGAATTGAAACAGAAAAAGAGGAATTGCAACAATGCCCCGGAGAGGAACAGGAGAAAGCAGAGAGGTTTCTCACCAGCTGCTCTTACCTTCGTGCAGAGGAATGTAGGAATCCAAATCCCCAAAAATGTGGGTGAGTTCCTCCTCAGACATGATGGACAGTTTCAGCATGGGATCGTGGTAGGCCTGTCAATCAACAGCAATATTTTAATATATTCTAATATAATCAAATCTATTCCAATCTCCCAAGCCCCAAAGCTGACAATTTAAATCTGAGGGGATCTACCAGGTGCAAGTGAAGCCAGCAGAAACAGTAACACTGATTTGATACTAAAAGATTCTCCTCTGTGTGAAAGTATCTAGGACTTCAAATAAAAAGGATTTTCCTTTTTATTCCCAGCTGGGGAAGGGATTCCCCAAGCAGCTCTGCACAATCCTTTTATGGTTGGGTTTGTTGCAACCACACCAGTACTGTCCCAGTGCTCACGTCAGCTTTTTGGGCCAGCTTTCAAGCTGGGCTTTCTGGGGCTGATAAAGCTCCCTTGTCATGTTTGCAGGTGCAAAAAAACCTCATTGTTCTCTCTAATGGGATCACTGGTTGCAGGAAAAAACCCACTCACCTTTCTGGCCAGCTTCAGGTCTTCAATCAGGTCCTGCTCTCCCCTGGACATTTCGTATATGGCCTGGGAGGAAGGGGATAAAGCATCCAGAGTTATTTTTAATCCCAGTTTTTCTCAGAAAGTGCCTTTCAGCTCCCACAATGTACAGCCTGTCCCGAATAGGGCTTTGGCCACCCCAATGGCTCCGTGGCACCTGGGCATGACAACCCTGAGTAAATCTCCTTTCCTAGCCCTGAGAAAGCAGCTTTGCTTCCAACTGTGTGAAAGCCCCGACGTCCCTGCACAAGCCAAATTAAATATTAGAGCCTTTTAAATCACTGCTTTTACCCAGACAAGCCCAAAAAAACCCACAAAACCCCCAAAACCGCAGAGGTCAAATCCCAGGCGGCTTCCGGAGGCTTCTGTGTTGTCTCCAGAAGATTTGTCGGAGAACTCCAGGAAAAAAGGCAAGCCAAGGCCTTGCTGTTTGGCTCCCAACCAATTGTCAGGAGAAAGACAGCTGGCTCCAAGAGGAACCCGGCGTTGGGTTGGCTGCAGAGCAGCCAGCGGGGCCGGCGTTGGGATTTTGGGAATGCCGAGCACCCCCGTGGAAAGTCTGGCATCTCCAAAGGGTCAAACTGGGGAGGTGAATTCCCCAGCCAGCCCACAGAGGAATCCACCTTTTCCCATGTCTAATGGGACATAAATCTTAGATTTAGGAGTGGAGGTGCACAGGAAGATACAGCCCTCCCACAAAAGGTTGTTCCTCCTTTCCCAATCCCGTTTTTCACGGACAGCTACCTCCTGGCGCTTGATTTCCTTGGTGCTCAGGGATTCTTTCATGTTGACATCCAACATTTCAGACCAAAGGACGCTGTTTCTCCTCTTAGGGGGAGTAGGAGCAGCAGATCTGCTCCATGATTTCTGGGCACAGCCAGGAGATTTGCTGTCGCTGCGAAGGGCGAACGACTGCGGGGATTAAAATAAAATTAATTTAAAAAAAAAACCGTGTAAAGCCAACATTTCCCAAGTATTACAGCCTTATCCATACCCCTCCCAATCCTTCATCCTCCTGGGTCGTGCAGGGCAGGAAAACACACCCAGACACTTTTCCTCAGATAAAGCAACGCTTTAATCGAGCTGCTGGGAAAGCCCAGAGCTTGGCAAGGTTTTCCATGCCCCTCTCCCTGAGCTGATCCAGCAGCAGCTCCGGGCAGGAAGATGGGAAGGCCAAGCTCGGGTTTATTTGCAAGATATGAGGAAGTCAATAAATGAGGATCAGAACTCTCCCTACGGAGAGCTTAATCAGGAGCAACTTGAACTTTGCTCTGCTGTTTTGCAAGACACCAAACCCGGGCGTGCTGTTATCTGCAGGTGGGAGCTGAGGGTTCTTTGGAGAACACTCCTCTAACGGTGCTGGGAGGCAAGGGCAGCTCACATCATGCTCCAGCACACGTGTGACAAGCCCTGGGACACTTTATCAGCTCCTTCTCTCTATCTGAAGTGTTTATTTTGTTTACTTCTCAAACCTAGAACAGCCAGCAAGCTGCCTGTGAACTCCTGAGGTTGCACTCCTCATTCCCAAGGCTGAGAAAGCTATGTAGTTTTTCAAGGAAAGCCTTGAAATCCCACGGGGTGCCTGTTTGCTCCCCAAATCTTCAGCTTTTAGGATTGCCAAGGCTCTGTTTTTACCTGGATTGTCTGCCCAAAGCGTCGAACTGCACCATTTCTGACAGGAGAGATCAAGTTTGCCAGGGAGGTGACTCGAGCTAAAGGCCGGACCCGTTTCGTGCTTGGCTCCTGCAAAGAAAGCACAGAACAAATTGTCCTGGCTGTGCCTCCCTCTGGAATTTCTCAGGCAGGTTGAAAAAAAAGCACAAACCCACTTAAGGAGTGGGAAACACAGCGAGGAGAGGGTTTTGAAGCGGCCATTCATCTGGAAAGGCTGTAAATATTTGTCTGAACTTTAAGGCTGCAATTAAACCGCAGAGGTTTTGCTCGGCGTTAAAAGAAGTGAGAGAACATCAGTCAGAATTCAAAATAGGGCTCCAACAGGGATTGTTATGCTTTGAACAGAAATAGACTGAAGTGTTCTCTGACTCTCTGCGTCAGCTAAAGATGGAGCTGTGATCTGCTGCTCCATTTTCTCATCTTTTCCTCTGTAGAAAGAATGTGTTTTTCCATTTGATTTTGGAGGGCAAAGCAGCACTGGGAGCCTCAGCAGTTTTTCTACCAACCAGCAAATTACCACATGCTGAACATTCCTGTGAGGGACACACACACACACACACAAGAAGCAGATAAACCTTAAAACCTTCAGTTTACAAAGTTTCCTCCTCCTGCTCTTCCCCCCCACGCCTTCCAAATCACGGTCATTTTTCTTACACGTTGTTTAGATTTGAAAGTTGCAGCTTCTGCTTTTCTCCACCACTAATCCCTGCCGGGAGCTCGAGTTTGTCCCGACCTAAAGGCTGCCAAGAAAGAGGAAACGCCCCTGGAAACCTCCTGCTGCTTCAGCTCAGAGCAGTTTTGAAAATTCTGTTGGCAGCTTTACACGTTTGACATCAAAAATATTGTGTGAGGAGGGCTGGGCAGGAAAGGTGTGCACAGGAGGAAGAGATGGGCCAGGAGTTAAGGCTTGGAAAAGGCTGGAAGGAGTGTCCTGGTGCTCCTGAACATCTGGGAGAGGGTTACACATGACTCATCCTCACAAGGACACGAAGCTCAGATGAGGGGATGGAAGCAGCTTCCTTTTGGGTTCATTTCAGTTAAAATTGGTTAATTATGGTTGAATTTTTAGTCTTGGTTTCAAAAGGCAAAGGCTGTGGAGGCTGCTTAGAACAAGCTCTGCGCTGTCTCCACTCCCAGCCCAGTTTGGTGGCCAAACCCTTTGCTCAGAAGTGACAAATGCTGAAAGCAAAACCAAAAAAAAATAGGGAATAGGAACACACAGGGTTGGATTCCAGTCATGAGACTGAGGCAGCAGAAAAGCTACGGATGTGTAAGATCTGATTTCAGCAACTTGACCCGAGGAGTGGCCCTGCCCACACACGGGGTTGAGCAATAGAGGAGGAGGAGGAGGAGGAGGAGGTGAGCTCACCCTGAATTCAGCCTTCAAAGCTGCAGGGGGGAACATGAAAAGAAACAATTTATGAGCCATGAAGGACAAAAAAAAAGACCTCTTGGCACAGCACAAAGCTGCGCTTGAAACGTTTGGGTAGGCTCAGAATTAGGAGGGTTCTATAAAAATGGGGAGAAGGTGTAAAAGTGTTCTCAAGTCCAGGATCCTCTGCTGGGTTTAGGTGTAACACTGGGAATGTTTCTTTCCTTTGCCAGGAGAGTCAGGAAAAGGATTCTGCAGAAGGCTGGGAAGTTAGGCCGGGCTCAAAAGACACCGAGGAAGCTTAAATTAATCGCAGATGTTTCTGAGTGGAAGAAAAGGGAGGTATTTACTTCTAGAAAATCATATATCAGTGCAGGAGAATAAAGGGACACGAGCCAAGAGATGCTTAAGAAGCTGCAGGACTGGAGCACGGAAGATCCAGACACAAAGCCACCCACGGCTCTGGAAAAGCCAGGGATATAAATAGCCTGGAAAAGCAAAATGTGACATTGAAAATGAATAGCAAGAAGGCTCAGGCCGCGGGGAGGCTCGAGCAGCATTTTGCAGGTCACTGGGGAAGGGTCAGCACCGCAGCTTTGCAGAGCTGAGATCCAGTGACAGGAGCCCAGGGACATGTGGGAATGCCTTCCCGACACATCCGTGCAGGGATGAAGTGACACGTGCATGTGCACGGGGTCTGGCAGGAGGAATTCCTGAATTCAGCCTAGCAAAAGGCCGTTTTTCCTCTCTTACAGGGAAAAAAAAAATCCCACTTTCTGTCTGAGTGCTCCTCAGACACGGCTCGGCTGCCAAAAAAATAAAAAAGCATCTGGTTGTGCTTCTCCTCCGAGTGCTATCGTTTGATCCAAAGCAGGGAGGAGGAAAATAAAAATCCCTCTGCTTGGAAACTTCCCCTTGTCTGAGACGTGTGTTTCAGCCCGGGGTCATGTACTCCCCTCCCAGCCTGGTGTAAGCCGAGACTCCGGGCAGTTCATACTACGGATAACTCGGGCTCAGGAGGGGTTTTTTTTAGCTCTGTACTTGCAAACAATGACTCTCCTGTCTCCACGCCGTATTCCTTACAGGAGCCAGCTTAGAATAAAGTCTGGGAAGTTTCTGTAACAAGGCAGGGGTGTTACAGCACCGACAAATAATTAAAACCCCAGCGGGGTCAACAGTTCCATTAGGAATTATTTTTTTTTTCCCCAGGAATTCCCTTTTATTAAAAGGGAATTAATACATCATGAGCGCACACACACACTAAATCTAATTTTACAACCAGGTGAGATTTCACACCCCTGGCATTTCTTCAAGTGTTTCTAAGTGCAGGTTAACTCATGAAAAGATTGTACCTTGCTCGAAAGAAACCCAGGCTTTACTTTTGAGCAATGTTTTCCTGCAGCAGCATCACGCCCACAACCTTTCCCCCTGTTCTAGGTAATAATTAGTGGTTTTTACGAGGATCCCTTGCTCGAGTGCCATGTCCTACGTGCCAACCCCAGCCCGGCACACACGAACGCGGTGACCAATGGCAAAACCACGCGGGGTGAAACTTTTTCCTACGGAGCCAATTCAGCAAAAAAGGGATTTGAGTCACCTGCCTGAAGAATTCCTGCCAAAAATCATCCTCACCCGACCGTGCAATCTTAAGATTCACGTGCAAGGGGCTCGCTGAGTTCTCGAGCTGTTCTGAAATCGCTCAACACCAACAATCAGCCTGCGGCTCCACGCGTCCTTCCCAAATCCAACAACCTATTCCCGACCGAGGGATATCCACTGATAACTCCAGTGGCTCTCGAAGCAGCTCAGAGAGAAGTGTTGACTCAGGCGATTAAGAATTAGAGGCGATTTACTCCCCTGGCAGAGATCTGGTTTATGTTATTCCTCTCCCGACATCTGGTTTCCCTTTTGCACAATGAGATTGCCCAAGTTTGGCTGTTGCAAAGTCGGGATTTTTAGAGGTTGGTGACTCGGCGCTGAGCCCTCAAGCCTCACAGATGTCTGGAAACGCCTTTTTTTTTTTTTTTTAAAAAACTTTTCCACCTCATCTCGCCACTAATCTGAGCAATAAACCCAGCCCAAGGCGGCCGGGCCCTACCTGGCTGCTGAACTTTTGCTCCTGTCGCAGAGGGAGCCTTGGGAACACCTACGAGGAGCGTCAATTATTGCCATCTACATAACAACAAGCGATAAAAATAACAATACTTCCATAAAACAAACCAGCCCTCAAAAAACCCGACAAACCCCGGGAGGGTTTAAGCAACAAACAAGCACCTAATTAGGAAAAACGCCGGCAGTGGAAAGAGCGCTGAGACACACGCGAGTTTTTAATGAAAACAGGCGATTTTTAAAGAAATCAGGCGAAATTTTAAGGAAAATCCCCCCTGAGACGAGCGAGGTCAGGTGGGGCGCCGAGATTGGTTTTGGCTCGCTGATCCTACTATTTGGAAGCTATGAGCTTAAATACATATACTATATTTTATATATATATGTATATACATAGATGTGGACTTAAATATTGCTTTTTAAACCGCTCGCTCCACGCGGCTCGCCGCCTCCCCTCAGCCGCAGACAGCGGGAGGCTGAGGGGGGCTCAAGGGGCTTCCCCCTCCAATAAAATCCCCTTCTTTCCCCCCTCACCTCCTGCTCTCTGAAGTGCTGGTTCTGCGCGTCGATGACCC
>VZRJ01001480.1:929758-955081 GCA_013397565.1 Ptilonorhynchus violaceus | reverse complement strand
GTTTCCCAAGAAAGGACTTATCTGTTCCAGATTGCTTGATTGTATAAATAGAACTTTGATATGAGCTACAAATGCAATTAATTCCTCAAGGGTTACATTTGATAATGGCACAGAAATTAATCTTCAGTCACAGAAATAACGCTGGCTGTTTCAGAGAATAAAAGTAAAAGCCTGTAGAGATATACACTATCTCATCAAAAATATTGCTTTATTTTCCCTTTTGATAGAATTATATTATTATTATTGTAACCTGCTGAGATTTCTTTTTTGAAAATGTTCTAATAGGGATTAATTCATTAGTAACCAAAGGGAAGACCACAGCAGCCACAAAACGGCCGAGCCACAAGCACTGTCCTGCATGAGTGGGAGGCTGAGCTAGTGCTCCTGGCTTTGAGATCCAGTCTGCCATCCACAATCCAGCAGAAGGATGAGCCAAGATGGGACACACTCAAATATACCAAAAAAAGTGGTGCTTATCACTAGGCAGCTGAGTATGGTGGCAAGAGAAATGTGTCCAGGGACTGGGGATATACAGTTTTCGCCCAATCACGGAAAAAAAATGCTGAGAAATCCTTCAGAAAAAATAAAATGTGAAAGCAGAGCATTAGCCTTCTTCTTCAGCATAATGGTATCAGATATGTTTGTGGTGGAGATAAGCTTGTGTGTAACTGGAGAGTAGTTGAGAAAGCCTTAATCAAATGTGATTTTAAAAAAATTATACATGAAAAAAAGGTTTTGTTATTTAGAAGTTTGGTATTTATGTATTTTGAGCAATCCTACCACCTGCAGCTTGTGTCAGCTAGCTACTTCAGAGAGTTCTGGAAGGCACAAGTGAACAGATGGTGTGTTTGTGACACCATCAGGTAGTGGGCAGTGAACTGGCAAGTATCCACCAAAAATTATTCTAAAGCACATAATTAAATAAGTTATAAATAACAACAACAGCAACAACAAAACCAAAAAATAGTAATAAAAAATCTCAATAGTTGAAAAGGAAGAAATGAGGGGAGGAACCAAGGTTTTTTTCGGATGAATTGTACAACCCTATTTCTTATCTTTTTCTAGTCCATTACACACAGAGACCAATTAAAAATCTAATAAATTGAACACTCCTCAGATATTCTACATAACTGAAGCTAATTGTCTACCATTTTGATATTGTCAAACATACATTATAGTAATGTTCTAGTTCTCACTAGCATTAAGAAGTAAATACAGACTTGAAAACAAGTCCCCCAGACATCACAAAAGGCCAGATAGATGGAAGAAAATTCCATGGTTTGGCATAATGCAGTGATTTGTATGAATGCCATATCCCCATTTTAATTTTACTATCTTCATCTCAGAAGCTTGGCACGCCTGCCTGGGTTCTGATAGCACCAATCTTTGTGCAAATTTATCTCTGACTCAAGCTTGACACCAGTGGTGGTGTTTGTGTTTCGGGCAACAATAAATCTGACTTCTTTTCTACACAAGGCAAAAAGAAACACTGCAGTTCTGTGGGCATTCTAATGACGATCCAGAACTCTTTTTTTCTTTAATATCCAGGTTAATTAATAAAAACATTTCCAATATAAACAAGCAACTCATTCTTGAGTTCATTACGAATACTGAGAGGCAAGGCCTGCAAGTGGGATAAAAATACAAACATAGGACTTGTGGGAAGAGTCTGGCTGTGGACATGCAGCCACGTAGCCCTTGAGGACTAAGAGAACCATGGCAGGGCATGCAGGGAGGCAGTCAAGAAGGCTGAAGCTCGGCTAGATCTGAAATTGGCCAGAGATGTCAAGAACAACAATAAATGGATTTTCAGACACATAAGCAATAAGGAGAATCACAGGTAAGACACACAACCATTGCTAAACAGGGCAGGGAAATTAGCTACTTCTCAGTGCAAGGCTACTGTCTATAATATTTGAAAAGTCAGGGAGATCAGGGGTGGATCCCCCAGGGATCTACACTGGGCCTCATGATGTTGAACATCTTCATAAACAATCTGGATGATGGGATTGAAAGCAGCCTCAGCAAGTTAACTGATGACACCAAAATAGATGGTGAGGGGGACACGTCAGAAGGGAGAGACATCTTACAGAGAGACCTGGACAGGCTGGGAGAGAGGGCAAACAAGAACTTATGAAGTTTTATGGGACAACATAACCAAAGAGCCCTGAACAGGCCAGAATCTGTGTGGTTGGGGAGCGGCATCACTGAAAGGGACCTGGGGGTCCTGGTGGATGACAAGCTGGCCACAAGTCAGGCCACAAAGATAAACTGGATCCTGGGCTGCATCTGCAGGGGCTTAACTAGCATTGGTAGGGACTTCAGCATCACACTCTACTCAGTGCTTGTCAGGCTACACCTGGAGTAGTGTGTCTCGTTCTGGCCCCACAATTCAAGAAAGATGTGAACAGACTGGGGAGGGTCCAAAGAGGGGCCATGAAGGTGATCAGAGGGCTGCAGAACCTGCTCTTTGAGGGAAGACTGGAGGAGTTACGTCTTTTCTCTCTGGAGAAGAGAAGGCTCAGGGGCAGCTCATCACTGTATTCCAGTATTTAAAGGGTGGCTACACGAGGACACTATCCCTTCACAAAGAGCTACATGGAGAATACAAGGAGCTACAGGAGCAAGTGGCACTGGCAGAGATTCCATATCAACATAAAAAAGACATTTTTTACACAAAAAGCAATCATTTAGTGGAACAGCCTCCCCAGGGATGTGGTGGAGTCCTCATCACTGGAGGTTTTCCAGATGTAATTGAACAGCATCCTAGATAATCTCATTTAGGCTCCCTGTCCCATGAAAAACCAAATGATCTTTCAAGGTCCCTTCCAACCTGGGCTGTTCTATGATTCTACCTTATTCAAGTTATAATTTACATCCTAGTTTTAGGGTACAGGGATACAATCCTAAGCCTGGCATGCAGCTGAGTTATATTTAGGATTTACTGTGTATTGGGGAAAGACTGGGCTCTTACAACAATATCAGCACAGCAGCCAGTTGACTTGTGAAGTGATGCCAATCTCTGGCGAGCTTGGGAGCTCCGGGAAACACGTACACTGTCATTCCACAGGCAAGAAGCCAAGACATGTTCAAGGGCAGTGGCATTCAGCTCAGGCACCCAGGGAGACTGTGGCAAACAAAGCACTGAACACAGAATTCCTGTCCTGCACCTTTTCTCACAGGATTCTTCCTGTCCACACTCTTCCTTGAAGAACATCCATCAGAAAGCAGAGACTGTCTGGTTTTCTCAAGTGAGCCTGACTAAGCTGAAATCTGCTTTCCTGTTAAGTGCTGCTGTTTGTGATGCAGAAGACACTTCAGCTTGGAAAAGAGATGGATGAGGGGAAATATCACAGATGTCTATGCAGTCACGAGTGGCATGAGAAGGGTGACTAAGGAATGACTGCTTAAACTTACACCCATTATAAGGGCCAGCTGGTAGGTAGTACTTTCAAAACTGACACATGAATGTATTTTTCGTAAGATGTGTTCAAATTGTGGAACTCCTTGCCACAGAAAATGAGAGGCTTAAAGTTTACATGGTTTCAATGAGAGACTGAACAAATAGTGAAACAGAAATTCATTGTCTGCTCTTAAAAACAAAATATTTTTCCTGGGTCAGGAACTCCCTAACAAATTATCAGAAAGTTGGAAAGTCATTTGGGGAAGCACCAAAAAGATGTTTTGTCAATTTTCATTGTACTCCTGAGGAACAGCTTTCAGCCACTTTTGGAGGCGTGATGCTGGCTGAGACAGATTTTTGGACCATCCCAGAACAACCCCGCTTGTATTCTTGGGAGCTGAAAGAGAGGTCAGAGTGGAAAGGGGGAGCCAGGAATCCTAGAAAAGTGTTCTCTTCATTTTTTTTCTGAAAACCTGCCTGTCAAAATGGGTGCCAATTCACAAAGTGAAAAATTTTCTCAGTGTTTCTCCAAGACAGTCTGAAAGAGTAACCACCCTGAAGAGTCAAATCAGTAGCATCTTTGGTCCCAAAGGAATTAACACGGCAAAAAGATCATTCTGGATCAACTAGAAGTCAAGACTGCAACAAGAAACTTTTGAGAATCTCTCCTACTGAGTTCCTGGAAGGAGATTAGACTTTAAAAAGAACCCGTATCATGCCAGAAATGCTGGCTGGCTATCCCAGATTATTGCTGTGAGTACCCTCAGGAGCAATTAACCCTATCAGTAATGGCATGAGTAAGGTTGCTCCTGGATGTAATATCTGCGTGCTGGGCAGTAAGCCATGAGCAAGGTCAGGCAAGCTCTACAGCAGAATGATTTGGCTGCAAACCTGCCAGTGCTGCTGTGTGATATTGAAAAACCATGAAGACATAGAGGGTTTGGCATCATGAGACCAAAATTCTGCAGAACCTCTTGGGCTATCAGCACAGGATCTGTGAGCAGTCTAGTCAGTCCAGCTCACTGTTTCGAAAAGGCAGAAACTGAGCCACAAAGGGTAATGAGGTTTTCTTAAGGGAATTAGAAAGATTTTTAAAAAAACTTGTTTATGGTTTATTATTCTGTTCCCTACTCTCCTTGACTGCTGAGCCATTAGTGCTTCACCTTTCGCTGCTGACCAATCCTTTCCTCCAGTTAAGACCCAGAAACTCTCATACATATTTTTCTCTCTTCCTTGGTTTCTTTAAATCTCAGTGACTAATCTATTGTCTCTTTTCTTCCTTCCAGCTCTTGGTTCTGGGTTGTTTTTAATTGGACCCTTGTTAACAGCTTCGTTGTTTCCCTGTATCCACACACAAAGCACAGCTGCGTGCTCTCCCTCTCAACGGCAGGAGAAGAAATCAGAAAACAAAGTCCCCCCGAGGGAGTCCAGGCTGTCTCTTCTATAACAAGCTGTAGCAACTTTTACAAAATGACTGCCTCCGTGCACAGACAGCTGAGCTCTCTGAGACAAATCTGGGGCTTGGAGTGCACAGACATAATAATTACCAGAAATACATCACAAGCCCCTTTCCTGGCATTATTTAGGCCATTCCTAAATCACAAGGTGCAGTCTCTCTCTCACTCCTGACTCTCTGGGCACAAAAACTTTTGCTTTCTGTCATTCTCTTTCGGAACACTGCAATTTTTCTCCCTTAAATTGTAAATGATAATACCTGCTGGGGCTCTTATTTGTTCATTCCCGTATCTCTGGCTGCTCCCTGTGTGAGATATTACGCCCACACAGAGGTATGAAATATACAGTAGCTGTTTGTGCAACTTCTATATGAAAGATGCAATGAGTATAAATAATGGTATTGTTCTGACGTTCTTCATCTTGTATCTGGCAGAACATGTTCAAGAAACTCCAGGAACACCATAAAGCTGATGGGGAAGTCATTCACACTGTATCAGTGTAGCTGAAAACAAATGCGCAGGACTGATCTGGACATGCTATTTTCCTTTCACCACCAGAATGTATTTATTCTTCAAGTCATACCATATTCATATTTACTTTAATGATTCATAAACATCCCAGGTTCCAGAAGCTTCTAATTAAATCATTTATTTCGTGTCATTAACAGATGCTCAGGGAGTGATTTATTGTAAAGTACCGGACCACACCAACATATAAATCCAGCCAATTGAATTGGCAGGCAGTCTAGGTAAATATCTTCTGCTGCTGGTAGATGAGACTCTGTCCTAAATTCAGCATTAATGCTGTACAGACTGTGGCTGATGTATTACTGTTTTCTTCTTCTATTACTCTGCACATGTTGCATACATTGTATTGTACAACACTGGTTATTTCCCTTTTCTTTAAAAAATGTTCAGTGGGCTGCTGCCTAGGGTTCGGGGTATATGTTGATGCCGTCTGAGAAAAGAGGAAATCAATAGCCCCAAAGAAGTTTTTGGTCAAGCTCCTTCTAATTTACCTCTGGCTTCTGTAGTTTCAAAACTGAAACCAGTCCCTCTGACACCCTACAGCAAAACAATCCTGAACTTCATGAGAAAAGTTATATTGGGAACCCTGTCTATAGTAAGAGTTGTGGCCACCACTCCAGACCATTTATTGATAAATAAGGTAGTGGCTTTTTGGGCAGTACTTGGAGTGAACACCTATGACAGAAAAGTTGGCTCTATGGGTACTCCCACAGTGGTGTTTTTCAGAGGCCTAGGGATGCTCCTGGTGATTCACACTGCTGAACTACGGGAGGGACTTGTCATGGTTTATAGCCTAGGCCAGGTAAACCTCACCAAACCCTGGCAGGCAGAGGCAGCACAGCCCGAGAGCACCTGCACAGGCTGCCTACCAGCAGCCACAGCGGTGTGAGCCTGGAGAGCCCAGCCCTGCCAGAGCCAGCCCTGCCAGCTGGGCTCGGTGTTAGGGCTGCTCCAAGGGTCACTCACTTAATGGTATAAATACAGCCAGTCAGCTTTGGCCTGCAGGACTTGCTTCACTTGGAAACTAGGGTGGGCTTTTCTTTCAAATTTCAAAGTGGTAAAACACACGGTCTGATTGCCTCTGCTTGTTGCCTGGGCAGGAGCTCTCTCCCAAAGCTGACAGACAAGTTACTTCCTCGCTGGAGGAGAGCTGCAGGCATGTGGCAGATAAATGTTACAGCTTTTCTCTTAAGAGCTCCCTTCTTATTCCAGTTCTTCCCAATGGCAGCACCATGACTCAGTTTGTGTTCAAATGCTAAGGAAACACAGATAAATATTGTTTTAAATTCCTTAAGGTGGGAATCATTAGAGGACTGTTAAAATATTTTTCCCCAGTAATTATGTTTTTGTCTGTTCGAAAAAAAGGTGTATTTAAGCTTTGTGTTTCAATGGCACTGACAGGGACTAATTTAAATAATTAGGGTGTTTTCTGCTCTGTTTTTAAAAACAATATTTTTAGTAAAGTTACTGGGTTTTAATATACTTCTGACTCAGAATGAGATTTTGATGATGAACCATGTCTGCTGTCTGCTCCAAGCAGTGATGTCTGTGGGTGGGTTTGGGGAGGGGGAAGAAATACAAGCAATATTTATGGAAGAATGGGAAGTAAAACTATATTAACATGAGACTGTGCCCAAATAAGTGAAGGTATAGGATTGTGACAGCTTGAGAAAGGTAATATATATCAAACAAATATGCTACATTAAGATATTTCTACTAAATTTCTCATCAGGACTCACTTCAGCAATCAATGTAGTAACAATACCATGATGAGTTTGACTGAATTTCAATTAAAAGTTTTCGTCTCGACTATAGCACCCCTCTTCCCTGCTTCTGTCTCTCACAGTCCGTTCGCAAGATGCATATGGTGTCTCATATGGAACAATACAGGCAGAGTCTGCTCCAACAGCTGTGTTGCGAGGAAGGTCTGGGTTGGGGCTACAGCAGCAGTGTCCCGTGCTGCAAGCACAGAGCACACCATCCGCCTCCCTGTGCTCCCAGAGGGAACACTCTGCAGACTCTAGGACATGACCCTGCAGATTCTGCCAAGACTGGCCAACTCCCATCACTCAAGCTGGCTTCTCAAACTCCATGAAACAACTGTCCATATAATTTGAAAAGCCAACAGAAAGCATCATACATTATAGCTGTGTACTCCAGACATTCAAGAACCTGTGCAGACAATGCACAAGAACTACTTTGCAAACATATGATACACAGGCTGAATTGTTTAGAACACACAGCTTAAAACCATGCAGGTCAAGAAACAGAAAGCTTTCCTTTTAAGAACATCCTGGTTAAGAAGAAATGCACTGAGAAAAGTTAAAAATCTGGCAAGAGATGACTGGGAACACTGTGAGAGTGCATCTATGCCACAGCACGTGCTATACTGCATATCCCTCTGTTACGTCATCTCAGTCACTCACTTCTGACTCTAATGCCACCAAACATATCAGGAGGCATAGGAAGCAATAGATACTAAAGCAAATTAGGTACTTGAAACAGTTTTGGAAACTCCCTCCTCATGTTGATTTAGGCTGGGATAATCAGTTTTCTTCACAGTAGCTGTGTTTTTGGATTTGTGCTGAAAAGAGTGTTGGGATGTTTTTGTTATTGCTGAGCAGTGCTTACACAGGGTCAAGACATTTTCTGCTTCTCAGCCTACCAGCAAGTAGGCAGGCGGTACACAAGGAGTTGGGAGGGGACACAGACAGGAGCACTGACCCAAGGAACATTCCATACCAAATGGCATCATGCTCAGCATATAAAGCTAGGAAAGAAGGTCGGAGGACACTCAGAGTGACGATGTTTGTCTTCCCAAATCACCATTACACCTGATGGAGCCCTGCTTTTGTGAGGATGGCTGAACACCTGCCTGCCCATGGGAAGTTGTGAATGAATTCCTTGTTTTGTTTTGCTTGTGTGTGTGACTTTTACTTTCCCTATTAAACTGTCTTTATCTCAACCCATGAGTTCTCTCACTTTACCCTTCCGATTCTTTGCATCCCAATGTGGGGGCAGTTGAGTGAACAGCTGCGTGGGGCTGAGCAGCCGGCTGGAGTTAAACCACAACTCTCCTTCAACCCACTTCTGTTCTGTTCATAACCTCACAGAACAGTGCAACAGGCAGCAGGGCCCGAGTCCCATCACCCTCAGCTACTGTATTCCAGGACTCCTGCACAGCTCTGCTATACTGTGATGGCATTTGGTGTTACCAGTGCTTTGCTTCAGCATTTTCAAGATGTATTTTTCCTATTTAAAAATTAAGAATAAACTACAGATGAAACGGACAAGACCAGAGATGCCAGTATAATGTCAGGAATATCAACACAATTGCACACCCTCCAGGAATTTCTTATTAAATTTCTTATTAAAGATCAAAACCAACAGACATAGGGGTTCACATGGCATTTACAGAGTAATTTAGGCCGTGCAGGACTTTTGAGGGCACCTGGTCTCTTTGCAAGAGTTAACTTTTGTATTCAAACAATAGAGATAAATAAGCTGTTGTGTTATTTTAGGTCAGTTTCATATTCTCTAACAGGCCAATTCTAAGAACTAGTTTTAATAAGATTAGCAACCTTGATTTAGAAAGAAGTCTACTATTCCACCAAAATCCATATGAAAGCCAAGAAGCATTTCTAAAAAATTGCTACATATCATGTGAAGTTTGACATGAACCAAGATGCTTGAGAGAACAATGAAATATGAGGGTTCCTAAATATCTTGTCACAAACCCAATTACTAAATAACAGAATAAATTATAAGGACAATAACCTGCAAATGTTGAGGTACAGTAATAAGCAGTACTACCTCATAAAAAATAAGTTTTAATATTAACAACTCAATTTCATGTGACTGCATATTAATCTTTCTTTTTGCAAAGTTCAAACAATGTTCAAGCTCTGTTTTGTTTACAAAGATGGGTTTATTCTCCTCCATTCTTCTGCACTGACTGCATGGCTTCTGCTTTAACTCTATTTCGTTTTCTTTTTCTTCTTTTTTTCTTTTCAGCAGAAGGCTCCTGACCCTCCTGTGTTTTCTTCTTTTTCTTCTTCAGACAGCTAAGGGGATTGGGGCCTCCTGCTCTTTTGCGTTTTCTTCTCTTTTCACCTTCTTGCTTTACTAGTCCTTCTTTTTCTTTAAGCTCCACAATACTTTGTTTTTGGTACTCTGGAACAAGCTGATTTGTTTGCAACTTTTGAACAAATGCCAAAGATTTAGGAGAAGGTTTGTCTAGCACCATAGTGTTCTGAATAATAAAGAGGAGAGGAATGCCAGGCTTCCTTTTCACTTTGTTTGATAAGTCCTGGTCCTGCAGATTTAAATACTTTAGTCAATATTTTCGGATTAAATGGTATTTGCAATTCAAATACACCTACTTTTAATACTAAACTATGAAGATAAATTACATTATGAAAAAGATAAGAAACTTAATCTAGCAGATACACATGGCAGTGCCTTTCAGAGCAATTTAAATTTCAATTTCCCTCCTGATTAGCTGTACATCTGATGGAAAATTTATCAACATTTCCTTTTTCCCTGCATGTATATGCATACATACGTTTTCTGAGGAAAAAGTCCCAATTCACTCATATGCAGACCACCATGCCACCAAAAGTAACATAATTTCTTCTATAATAAATCATCTTAAACTCCTGTATCTTACATAACTATACAGAATTCTACTATAAACCATTTTATATGTATGGTATATAATTTATACATGCAGTCCCAATAACAAACCAAAGAAAAAATTGCCTTTCTTATTTGTACAGTTATTCTTTAGCTCAAAATTTCTTAAAATTGAAGTTATATGGATGTTAACACTTAATTTCCTTTTTCAGACTACCGTGCAAAACAGTTCAGTGGAGGGGATGCACACACAAGCAATATGGAAATTAACATTAACGAGTTGTTTTCCTACATGTCAATAGGTAGTCAGTACGTTTTCTACACTTTCAGCTAAACTAAGCAATATCATTACAAAGTAAAAAAATCTAGTCATTCAAGTAAGAGAAAAGATTCCCTGCTTCATAATTAGCAAATACATTAAAGAGCAAGTAAGGCTTTACATGATTAATTCCCACAAACTATTTAAAAACCTCATAATAGAAGTTACTGTAGGTTTCTTTATCCTTAGGTACCAAAGTATCACTTCAAATGAAATGGAGTTCCATTTCCCATGAGCTTTTACCTGTGTAGCAATAAAGAAGTGATGAGGGTTGCCATCTTCAATCATAGAAAGTAAACAGGTCGAACCACTCACAGGATTCTTATGGTGGGAACAGTTTCGCACTTGAAATCTCTGGGCAATTAATTTTGCTCCATACAGTGCTTTCCCCAGTGATTCCAGTTCTTTTATAACACATCTGAAAACCAAAAGAAACAATTATTTTTAAACAAAAAACCCCGTATTTTTTACAACAGCAAAAGGCTGACGTGAGTCACTTCCGAATGAGCAATGCCCTGTTGTTCAGGCTCTATGATTTGTAAATGGCACCCAGAACTCTGAAAGCAGTAGCCCATCTGAAGACATCAGCAAGGTTTCCTTGGTTGTAAACATTATTAACCAGTAATAACAATCAGTTATATTAAATGATTTAAAAATAATTCACATTAGTGACAATGCTGAGTCCTTAAATTTATGTTCGGATATCACCTAGAACATGAACCACTACTTAACAAATAAAATTATTTTTAAAATTTAATTTGTTTTAAAATTAATTTACTGTAACATTTTTAAATTTAATTTATTTTAAAAAATGGAAATAAAGGATCTGGGGAACAGGCCAGTCAGTCTCACCTCTGTGCCTGGCACAATCATGGAGCGGATCCTCCTGGCAAGTATATAAGGAATGTGGAAAGCAAGGAGTTGACTGGTAACAGCCAACATGGCTTCACCAAGAGGAAATCATGAGAAGTATGGTGGCCTTCTATGACAGGGTTACAGTGCTGATGGGTAAGGGAAGGGCAACAGATGCTACCTAAGTGGACTTATGCAAAGCTTTTCACACTGTTCCGTGCGACATCCTGGTCTTTACATTGAAGGTATGTATTTGACAGGTGGATCACTTGGTGGATATGGAATTGACTGGAGGGTTGCACTTGAAGAGTTGCAGTCAACAGCTCAATGTCCAAGTGGAGACCAGTGATGAGTGTCATTCCTCAGGGGTTGCTACTGGGACCCGTTTAATGTCAGGGATGTGGACAGTAGGATCCAGTGCTTTCTCAGCAAGTTTGCAGATGACACCAAGCTCTGTGGTGGTGTTGACACGCTGGAGGGAAGGGATGCCATCCAGAAGGGCCTGGACAGGCTTGAGATGGGCCTGTGTAATCCTTATGAAGTTCAACAAAGCCAAGTGCAAGGTCCTGTAAATGGGTCAGGGCAACCCAAGCACAAATAGAGGCTGGGAAGTGAATGGATTGACAGTAGTCCTGACAAGAGTGACTTGGGACGTGTCTGTGGACGAGAAGCTCAACATGAGCTGGCACTGTGAAAGCCAGCTGTGTCCTGGGCTTCATCAAAAGCAGTGTGGGCAGCAGGTCGAGGGAGGGGATTCTCTGGATACCCCACCTGAGTACCGTGTCAAGCTCTGGCGACCCCAAGGTAAGGACATGGACCTGCTGGAGCGAGTCCAGAGGAGGGCCACGAAGATGATCAGAGGGCTGGAGCACCGTTTCTATGAAGACAGGCTGAGAGAGTTGGGTCTGTTGTTTCCAGGAGAAGAGAAGGCACTGGGGAAACCTTAGAGCAGCCTTGCAGTGCCTAAGGGGGCCTACAAGGAAGCTGGAGAGGGACTTTTGACATGGGCATAGAGTGGCAGGATAAGGTGAAATGGCTTTAAACTGAAAGAGGGTTGGTTTACAATGTATATAAGGGAGAAATTATTTCCTGTGAGGATGGTAAGACACTGGAACAGGTTGCCCAGAGAA
Organism: Ptilonorhynchus violaceus; assembly: GCA_013397565.1. Lineage (NCBI taxonomy): Eukaryota > Metazoa > Chordata > Aves > Passeriformes > Ptilonorhynchidae > Ptilonorhynchus > Ptilonorhynchus violaceus. The sequence goes on along the minus strand of VZRJ01001480.1, from coordinate 942,760 downwards.
GCTGCAGAAGTCCCATTTTCTGAAAGTTTTCAAGGCCAGGCTTGATGGGGCTTTGAGCAACCTCATCCCTGGAAGGCGTCCCAACCCACAGCAGGGGAGTTGGAACTAGATGATCTTTAAGGTCCCTTCCAACCCAAACCACTCCATAATTCTATGAATTAGCACAAACTGATTAATCACTATATGCAAGTTAAAAGCAGTATTAGCATCAATCACCTTACCTCAAAATTTCTATCTGAATTCAAACAACTCAAGCAGAAGATAGACTGTCCATAGGATTAAAAATCTAGACGTTTATGGCTCCACAACATTCCAACTAGACAATAAAATGCAAACCTAAAATCCTCCTCTTAGCAGAACTCAGAGTAGATGTTCACACATGACAGCATAGCAGCCTAGGAGAGTGCTTGCCTGGATACTCAGAAGTGAATAGGAAGTAAAACCTAACTTACTCCAGCCACTGAGTCCTACTAAGAAATGTGGACAGCAGTAGGAATATACGGCCTTGAAATACAGCTTCAAGAACATAGTAGCAATTATTCTTCTTTCTAGAGAAGGAAGTTTAGCCTTTGAGGACAACCTTCGCAGAGACTGGAGCCTGTTCTTTGCATTTGCAAAGACTCTCACAGCAAGTCACCTCATTTCCCCAGTGAGGCTCTTTTCATGCCACTGAGGTGCTGACTCAGCAACTCAGTATTCTGACAGCAGAGAAAACAAGTCCATTCAGCTGGCCTAAGTGGAAGCTGGTCAAAAAGACCAACAGATATTGCTAAAAGAAGAAGCAAGAAGTGATATTTTGACATGACAGGAATACAGTTTGGATAAAAGTGATTCCTGAACCTTTCACAGCCAAGGACATGACTTGATACTTCATACTGTTTAGAAACACGGGCCAGTTCTGTACCCTGTGCAAGATGGCTGAGTGTGTTTTCTGAGCCCAGGGTATACATCTTCCTGGTATTTTCACTACTTGGCTCCACAGTGAGCAGCTGGCTGTTGTGTTGTTGCAGATATACAGTGTAACTGCATTTTTATATTTTAATATATACAATATACTTAAGTAAAAACAAAAGCAACTTGGAGGCAACTTCAATATGTAGTGTGCATGCTTTACTTCCATGTCTTTGTCTACCACATCCTTGTACTCCCTTGCGAACAGCTACTTTGGAAACAATCCGGCACTGGCAAGGTTACAGCTCCAGCCAGGCAAGAACTCCCTCCAGGCCCAGAAGATCTCAGCTTGCCCCTGCTGTTCCCACTTCGCCAAGCAGACGCTGCGGGTGGGAAGAGACCCACCCGGTCATCCCTCACACAGCGGGGTTGCCGCTGGCCCCGCAGTTCCTGCCACCTTCGGAAAGGCAGCTGGGTCTGCGGGATGCTCCCATCCTCCTGCAGGTTACTGCAGCCCCCAGTGCCACCTCCTCCCCAACGCCCCGGAAGCGCAGGGGCGCTCCCCGTCGTACCGCGTGGTGCAGAGCTGCGCGGCGCCGTCCAGGTACCCGGGCAGCTGCTCTCGGATCTGGATCTTGTTGCGGAGCGCGGCCTGGCAGAAAGTGCCGTCCAGCAGCACCTGGAAGGGCTCGCGGAACTGGAAGTTGTGCTTGTAGAAGCCCATGATCTTCTTGGCGTGTTTCTGCCTCGTCACCCCCATGGCGCCCGCGCCTCCGCCGCANGGGGCCGCCCCGGGAGAGCCGGGGCAGCGCTCGGGCCGCGGGGGCTCCCCAGGAGAGCTAGGGCCGGCCGGGGCAGCGGTGCGTGGCCCGGGAGCTGACCGCCTCCGGCGGGTCCCACCTGCCAGTCCAGCCCTGCACACGCGTTATCTGAGGGCTGGTTCAGTGCCCCGTGTTCTGCGGTGCTGTGCTGGCTCCTGCCGTTCGCTAAGATCAGAAATGCAGAGTTTTCTTTCTTTGCTAGTTCACTGTAATGATAAAATCACCGTTGGTGTCCCAGAGACTGTCGTTTAATCACACATTAGCATACAGAATCACAGAATCACAGACTCAATTGGGTTGGAAAAGCCCTCTGAGGTCATCGAGTCCAACCTATGACCAAACACCACCGCGTCAACCAGACCATGGCACTGAGTGCCACATCCACTCTTTCCTTAAACACCTCCAGGGACCGCGACTCCACCACCTCCCTGGGCAGTCCATTCCAGTGACTAATTGCCCTTTCTGTGAAGAAATTCCTCCTCATGTCCAATCTAAACCTCTCCTGGTACAGCTTAACACTACATCCTCTCATCCTGACTCTGGTTGACTGGAAGGCTTAGGATGACTTAGGAATTCTTAGTCAATACCCGTTTATATTGTTTGCCTGTATTGTACATCAATCTAGGTTCAATATGCACAAACCCGAAGTTGAAAAGCACATATTCTACATTTTAATACTATTTTTTCTCTTTTTTTCCCCTGTGACAAATAAGTTAATTTCACTGCAGTCTGGAGACACAGTCTTGTCGTTCAAAAAGTGATTGCACAAACTCCTCCCTATTCAACACAAAACATGAGTGCACCAGACATCTCATTAAGAAACTTAACTCAATGCTCCTGTTTTAGGCAGGCAAAGGGATGTGATACCTTAATACCATCAAAATGATAATTGGAGACATCTGTCTTGCTATACAGGTTCCACAGGAGACATCTTTCTGCCTGAGACAACTGTACTGCAAGTGAAACCATGGCAAGTACCTGCCAGTTTGTTGTAATCAAGTCAGGCCGTTCCAAGGTCATTTCAACAAATACCCAGCTGTCATACTGGCCTTTTGGCTAGCAAATAGAGATGGAAAATAAGTTCTTCCAAACAGGTTAGTTAGTGTTAAGAGAAACTGAAAAATAAAGGATTTGATTACTATTCTAGAAATTCAAATGTTTACATGGGAAGATATTTTAGGGCACTTAGGATGAAAAGTGCTAAGAACACGTGATTGAGAATGTTTTCCATGGGTTCCAGTTGTGCTGTTTACAGTATTTTCCTGTCATTAAATCCTTCTTTCCAGCTGTCTTCTGGGGACAGTTGTGCGTGCTCACGAGTATCACGGACATAGATGTATATATGCCTTATTATGAGTTAAGTGATATGTTGAAAACATTATTAGACATAGTCTTAAATATAAAAGTCTTTATTAAACTTCAGTCCTGTGGCTGACATGTTACCACAATGCCACGATGATCCAGTTCTCCTATCTATACAGTTTCATTATTGAAAATGTTAGACAAAAATACTCAGCAAGACTCCAAAGTAAAACCTTACTAGAGAAATTTTTTCTTCAAGTAGGTTTTTGTTTGTTTGTTTTTGTTTTGTGTGTGTGTGATCACAACTAAGCAAGTGCCCAAAGACAGGCAGTTATTCCATATTAAGAACACTTTCCACATCTTGCAGCTAGAGTGAGGAATCTGCAGGGATAATAACTGCTATTACAGAATGGAGATAAAAATAACAACAAATAAATGACAGCTTGAATTAGTTTTTGAACTAAGTGCAAAGTAGGATATAATCCAGAGTAGGGTGTTAAATACTATTGTGATGAGATATTGTTTCCCTGTTCAGTTGGTAAATAGTATCATCACAGACAAGTTGTAATGCAATTGGTATGGTGGAATATGTTCAGAAGGCTGGCTAGCAGGCAAAACACAGCACAGACTTCTTCTTCTTCATTGTGCAGAAGATAGCATTAATTGGATGATAAACTACTTGCAGTACAATTGTGTAAATTGTACAGTTCTGATCTAACAAAACAGTTCCTGTGTCTTTATCAATAATAGTAATACCTTGTGGGTAAATCGATAGCATTTATGAAAAGAAGGTGTCACTGAAGAAGCAGACCCTCTTTCTCTGTATCCAAAGTGGGAGGAGAGCTTCATGCCGAACTTCCCAAGGCCGTGCAGTGGTGAGCCAGGCACAGGAAACGGGGCTTCACCAGGTGCACTGCACACAAAACGTGCTCCAGCAGAGAATTAGCTCTCTGCAGAGCAGACTATCTCTTGGCATATATGAGCTCAGCTCTGGTTTTGGGATGCTAGATAATACAGTAGGAGAATTAAATAACAAAATTGCTGTGACATGGATTACTTGAAGCGAAAGCTGTTCTTTATCAAAAGGACTTTGATGTAGGCCTAGTAACAAGGATTCCCCTTAATAGCTGGCACTTGGCATATGCTTGTAGCTTGTTGAGAAAACAGCTTCTGATTCTCCAAAAGTTGTCCTGTGTCAGACCTTTTTAATATGAATGTGTTGCTTTGGGCAAATGTGCTCAGTGGTTATCTGCAATAAGTCTTAGAACCATGTTTAATATGAGAAATGAACTGATTTACAAAAAAAGAAAAGGGTAAGGTTTTCAATTACAGCATTTCAAAACAAAACTATAATAAACACAGGTCATAAAACATTGTTGGAGTGTATCTGAAAATATTTTCCTAGGTGTATTTTTTATTAGTTTTTCTGAGGTATGTATAGGCCATAAAAGAAGATTCAGAAGCATTTATTGCTAAATCATAGCTGTCAGAATGTATATTATTCATTGCTGGCACTTCCTTTCCTTGCCTTGGGGCTGATATTGAGCTTTTGAATTTTAGCCTTCATCATGTACATTCTTCTTTTTACAGTGCTTATTTTTCTGTTTTTTTCATGGGAATTCAGCATCTGGATTTATAATAACCATGTCTGTGAAAGTTCTGTTTTTCCTTCATGGATTGGTATGATCTCAGCAGATGAGAATTGTGTGTTTGACAAAGCTTTCTGGTTTTCTGGCTTTAGCATTACCACGCTCTTTAGTTAGAAAATTATTTCTGGCTTAAATACCATAACTGCTCAGCACTGTATGTCCCACATTAACTGTCTTTTAAATTGTTTATCATAGGAGCCACACATTTAATGGAGAGATTAGCATATTTAGTTTCACAAGGGTAAGAAATAAAATACAGCAAATATCAATGCAGGTTTTAAGTGACTGCTTATAGTAGCATATATTTTGAGAATGCTCTGAAGAAAAAAGATTTTGCAGGCAACTTTACCTTTCTTACTAGAGCTGAAAGAAATTATAGGGATGAAAATAATCAGTGGGATTCTTGACAGTTGCTCAAATGTTATACCAGCTTTGCTCACTTTTTTGACCTTGAGCTAAATTCACGTGAAAGATGAACAGAATCATATTGTACCCAGTTTAACTAAACTTTCTGAATAGATAGACATCACTGATGCACATAATTTAGTTTATGCAGCATTTTTGGTTGATGCAGCTCTTTAAAATGTACATGTTGTAAATATGCCATAATGTAGAAAAATAGGAAGTCTTAATGGAGTATTCATGACTGGTGTTGTGACTTCAGTTTGTGAAATGTGAAGAACACAGGAGAGAGGAAGATACCTTGCCAAACCCTGATTATCCTATACCTGATGTGCTAGGTGGGTAGAGGGGAAGAACGGAGTGATGCTTTACACCTCATCTCCTATTGTACCTATTGCTTCATTTTGAGAAGAACATGCCTCTCCTCCTCTTAGTATTTCTGATAGAAAGTAAATATAAATCCATTTTAGTTCTTTTAAACACCTACATGGTCTTACCTTGGAGATGACAGGAAGCTCAGAAGACATAAAACATTTTGGATTTTTGGTATGCTTACTTCTGTTTCCTCAGTTCTTGTTCTCCTTAGAGAAGGTTGTTATATTCATCATTCATGTTATATTCATCAGAAGGTTAAATTAATTAATCGATTGATTGGTTAATTAATTGCTTATGAAGAGAAGGCTGAACAAATTGACATCAAAAGAGAAATTATGTGGAAAGCCTAGCTTCAACAAGAAATTAACTTATGGCCAAAATTCTGATTTATGCAAGAGAACTCAATTCAGTTGCCTGAGACACTATATGTATCTTTTCACCCTTTCATAGATTTCAGGGAGAAATCAGTTTACTGGGAACAGAGAAGTGGAATATTTACATTATGGTGATAAATCATAAATGCTCTCTACACTTACATAATTTTCTAACTTGATACTCTAGAAAGAGTCTGGCTCTGCTTAGAAACATACAATAACTTTGTAAAATAATTTGTCTTTGTTTTACAGGCCAGAATTAGCACTTAGAATGTCTGAGTTTGTTTTATCAAATGCATTTTCAATTAGGCATTTTTATCATTAATTCCGTTGTCATTTTTTCATTCCTGTTAGCTGTATGCTACTGGGTTTGAGGTGCTATAGTAAATGATCCATTAATAACAAAAAATAGCTATAAACACCTGAAACATAAAAGTGAATAAGAATAGAAGGTAACTAAAAACACTTATTGGAAAACAGTTATTGAAAAAAGCAGAGAAAAAAATTTGAGCAGTGAAAAAGAAGCCAAACTTTCCCAAAGGAAGGGCTTATATTTTTTAATATTTCCTTCACGTGTAGAAATACCTTATTATGCTACTGTCCATTTTTTTTAATATAATGCTTTTACATTTAGTCCAGCAAATGCTAAAAGGTTGCCTGTGTAAGAGCATGGCTGAAACCTTCCATGGTCTCTGAAACCTCCATTCATACAAAAAAGAAATTGAATTTTCCAAGTTTATATTCTGGTCCCATAGTTCCTTATTGCATTTGATGTTTGTCCCTGGGGGTTTCTATGCTGTTGCAGCTCCCACTTTTACCATTTTTCTATCACTTCTGCACCTTATTACTTTCCTACTTCAAATAAAAAAAAGCCAATAAAACCAATTGCTTCACTTTGATTGTCTTGACGAAAATTAGAAAAAAATGTGCAATAGACCTGAGCACTGGTACCAATAACTTGTAGAATCACAACTAGCCTCATGAGAAATAATAGTAATTAAAAATTCATCTGCACAAAATGCCCTTGCATTTATGTAGCCTAATCTTAAATTTTCTCATTGAGGTTCTCTGTGGAAAGTAGTAAACATTGGATGAACACCTGGCACTTGAGAAGATGATTATATCAGTGAAACAGAATGTTGTAGATGCTGTAGAAATAAGTATGCAAAGGTCCTGACTTCAGTGAGTTGCAGCTGTTGATCAGTGATATCTGAACAAATTGGGAATGGAGTGCTGCCTCATTTACCAGGGAGAACCTTCCTTAACATGGGTTGGTATGCCTGGGGGTATTTCATTTCCTTGAGTCTTAAATTGCTGTGGTCAGCAGGACACAAATAGCTGAAACTCCTGAATTACACAAGGCTTATACACAAGACTGCTTCCTGAGGCCAGAGTCGGGATTTGGAATTGCCTGCACATGGCACACAGTGCTGCTGAATGTAACTGCAGTTACAGGTTCTGTACAGTTACACAGGCGTGCACCTGGCACAACTGCATCTGTGGTGAGACATGAAGGTCCCTGTTACGTCTTCTTCTGGCCCCCTTTTTTTGGGGGGGGGGGGGGGGAACCAAAGGAAAAAAAAGAATGAGCATTTAAGAAATCTTGTCTGTCCCATGGCTTTGGAAATGTTATTCACAAGGTCTTCTTGCCATCCTTTTTCTCCGTATCCTGGAGAATGAGAGGCTGAGTGAGTGTTTGGCTGTTGGCCAGAGTCAACCCACCACAGATACCTTTGCAGATACACAGAGGGACCTCTTGTCCTTAGAATTTTCACTCTCCCAATGGGATATGAGAGTGGTATGTAAATGAGAGGCTCCTATCAAAAGGTGTCCTGTGAATAAGAAAGGGATTTCAAAAGGAGCAGAGGCCATGCCATGCCTAGAATTATGTAGAATTAGCTTTTTACTTGAACATAAGGATTAAGTACAGCCTTAAATTCACTACACTCCTCCCAAATACAAGCCTTACTTTACACAAAAAAGGTGTTAGATTCTTACTCCATTTTTAAGCAGTGCACTGGCCTACTGAGGCAGCATAGGTATGTTCCCTTTGGCGGCACACTGAAAAAGGTCGCCAAGGTATTCATATGGAGATGTGCCACATGCCTGTGTTTCCTGATGAAACACAGCCTGTGAAAGCTTAAGCCTGAATACCTCACCTCTTTCAGAAAACTGAGATTTTCTGAACTTGACACTTGTGTAAGACTGCAAGATATTACAAGGCAATTTTAAATTTGTGTTAGGGGAATCTTTTGCCACCGAGTTTTGGAGATTATTTTACTGGAAACAATTATTTATTTTTTTAACATAATTAATGTTGGTTTAGGCAACTGGAGTTACTAGTGCGGGTTTGTATTTGTGGTGGTGGTGTGTCTCAGTGCAAGTACAGACTGCTATGTGTATCCTAAGTGATTCTCCCCGATTCCTCTACACTTTGTGATAATGACATTAAAGTATTCATTATCCTTAGAAATACTTGGAATTGCTGAGAGGGCAGGGAAGAAAAACACAGAATTCAGACATGACCCATTTACCAAGTGGTAACAAGTCATTGCAGGCTTGCCCATCTCTGGTGCATGGTCTTAGCCTGCAGCATACACAAATGAAACTCAAGTTGGTTTAGCCCTTAAGGTAAAGTCAGTCTGACAATTTGGAAGGGATTATACTTTTGAACCCTATTCAGATAATTTCTATTTAGCAACTCTAGTTCTGCTCATAGCCCTGATATGGTGCAGAGGTGCTTTGGGGGAGATGACACATCTCAGTTTCACCAAGGTTTTAACTTAAACAGGACTGGGGAATAAAAGGGTTTTGGTTGGTTCCAGCTGTCTTTTGATTTAGAGTATAACTTAAAAATGATTAATGGAGATTTTGCACTACTTGAATTTTCTAAAGTATTTTGTCATGAAAGTCTTCTGTTTTGGGGTTTTCCTGAGTAGCCTGGGCAATGTTACTAAAATTCTTCACTCTGACATCCTTTTCGTGGCCTCCTTTCAAGAATTTAGAATTTTAAATGGTGAAATTTTTTATGACCTCTTGCCTCCAGTGATTTGGTGAGTTTTGTAAAGCAGAAAGTTGATATTTGTTTTTCATTTTTCATGTTAATCATAATTAACCAAATTGACTCAATTATTCTGGCAGTGCATTAAGTAGTGTGAGCCCTATGCCAGTCCCTTGAATAGGGCTATTTTGGGTGCCCACAGCAATATCTTTGAACATGCTGATGTTCTGTGCTGTAGCTACTTGTTAGGGGTTTTTGTTGTTTTTTTTTTTTTTTTTAATTACATCAACTTTCTGTTCAAAAACTTCATAGGCCAGAATAATACATCATGTTTGTATTATCCCGAGAGTTTTCATTCTTTTTCAGATCCCTAAGAATTTGCCAGTGGTAAAGCACTGTGCATTTACTGACAGAAGGTATGTTTTTCTATTTAAATACCTTTCAACAACATCTTTGAAGTAGTCCACAGATCTCCAGCAGTCCATGGATGGGAGTTGAAAATCACTATATTACCATAGTATTGCTTCCTCATCTTAGTTTTCTTTAATTAAAACTTTGATCATATTTAGTTCAACAAGGGCAAGTGCCTGATTCTGCACCTGAGATGGGGCAATGCTGGATGCATGGACAGACCAGCGAATGAGAGGCTGGAGAGCAGCACTGTGGAAAGGGACCTGGGGGTCCTGGTCAATGGCAAGTTGAACACAAATCAGCAGTGTCCTGGCAGCCAGGAGGGCCAGCCATGTCCTGGGGGCACGGCATCACCAGCCGGGCAAGGGAAGGGATTGTCCTGCACTGCTCTGCACTGAGGTGGCCTCACCTTGAGTGCTAGGGGTAGTTTTGGGCATCACAATATAAAAAAGACATTAAACCATTAGAGAGCATCCAAAGAAGGGCAACAAAGATCATGAAGTGCCTTGAGGGGAAGCTGCATGAGGAGCAGCTGAGGTCACTTGCTCTGTTCAGCCTGAAGGAGACTGAGGGGAGACCTCATCACAGTTTACAGCTTCCTCAGGAGGGGAAGTGGAGAGGCAGGTACAGATCTCGTCACTCTCATGACCAGTGACAGCACTTGAGGAAACAGCATGAAGCTGAGTCAGGGGAGGTTTAGGGTGAGTATCAGGAAAAGGTTTTTCACCCAGAGGGTGGTTGCGCACTGGAACAGGCTCCCCAGGGAAGTGGTCACAGCACGAAACCTGACAGAGCTCAAAAAGTGTTTGAACAACACTCTCAGGCACATGGTGGGAGTCTTGGGGATGTCCTGTGCAAGGCCAGGAGTTGGATTCAATGATCCTGATGAGTCCCTTCCAACTCTATCCCTTCCAGCATATTCTATGATTCTATGATTCTATGATATTGTAAATTAAAACTGGACATTCATGTGACTATAACAGCCGACTGAAATAATGAGTTAAGCAGCTTCATTCTCTAGAAAAACTTCAAAAGGCCATGCCAGTGGGAGTACAACCTTCAGTCATGGAAACCTGCTAAGGGTAGGACTCAAATTTTCAACACCTCCATGGTGGCTGAGCTCACTGGCCACAGCACTCTGCCCTGAAGCTTGGAGTTGTTATTGCATCAGCCTCTCTACAAACTGCTTTTAGAAGAACACCCTAATCCAGCTGCACATGCTCTTCAGTCTCTTTGGGGCACAAGAGACGTTTGACCTCAGTGATGCTGCAATTCTAAACTTCCCCTTCAATCTCCATTTTAACAGTTTTTTTTCCGAATGGAAAATGTAAAGTGGGATTCATCACACCCTACTTTAGACATCTATCACGAGGTGTCCTTAGCCAAGCTGTGTGTCCAGAGTTCTTGCAGAGTCAATGCAGTCCTAGTCAGTGATATCAGTGGCATTTAGGATATGATTTGCCTTGCTGAGATGATTATTATACTAGATTCTTTGTTTGAATTTGTTCCAGCACCAATGCAGGCAGCTGATGGGGAATATTCTAAGTGATGTTATAACTTTTTTATAGGAATAGCATATGCTGGGTCCGTGTCTGCAGGCAAATGCAGATACATTTTAATATTGGCGTTGGTAAATATGTTCTTCTCCCTTAGTTAGAAATTAGTGCTAACTACATTGTTGAAAAGAGACATTTTTATGAAGTCACATATTTGGCATAGTGTCTGAACAGCTTTGGGGGGGTTTGGTAGGGCTGCCTTTCACAGCCTATTGCATTTTTCAGAAGAATGTGTAGGGTTTGAAATTAATTTAAAAAACCCCCAACACCCAACACGCCCCCCCCCACCTCAAAAAAAAATAGAACAGCAAAGCAAAACCAACTGTTTTAAGGCAACACAAACTCATTTCTGAGAATTGCACATGAAGTGGATAGTTCAGGGGGTTTGTGTAATGTTGAGATTTTGCACTGATGCCTCTTTGTTCATGCTTAGGACAGATATTCATGTAACTCCGTAGCAGTTTTCTTTTTGTAAAGATAAAACACAAAGCTTTCAAATCTATTATGTCTTAGAAGTGCATCTCCCTCAAGACAAGCAGGTTTATTATGTGTAAATCCTCCCTCAAGGGCGGAACATCCTCAGCCATGCTGGGGAGCCCCCACTGCAGCCCAGGCCTGGCTCAGCAACAGGGCTGTGAATTCATATCACTGTGGCATCAGAACTGCCCAAGGTGACGATGGAAATGCACAGCTGGAGGCTTCTGGGCTGTCAGAAATGGTTTGTCAGGGGCCAACTGGCACCTGGACAAGGGCAATGACCGTCCCACTCCACTCGGCACTGGTGAGGCCACACCTCAAATCCTGTGCTCAGTTTTAGGCCCTTCAATACAAGAAGGACATTGAGGTGCTGGAGCGTGTCCAGAGAAGGGCAATGGAGCTGGTGAAGGGTCTGGAGCACAAGTCTGATGAGCAGCAGTTGAGGGAGTGTTTAGCCTGGAGAAAGGGAGGCTGAAGGGTGACCTCATTGCTCTTTACAGCTCCCTGAACGCGTTGCCAGAATGCTTTCATCCAGTGTGCAAGAGCCAATCCACAGAGGCCAGGTGTTTGATTTATTTACATTTCTGTGCAGAAAGGGGCATCGGGTGACAAAGCCAGCACGACCACTACAAAAACTTTTCACTATTTATACATTTCAGCAGAGGCACTAATGTTCACTGGTTAGAAGTTACTTAGTTCTCTTATTAATTAGTAGTCTGTCTTCTTTTGGTTAATGATTCTCTCGCTTCTCATGCTAATTAGTCCGTATGCTAAGTCTTGATGTTCTTTTGAGTAGGTGGGTGTCTTGAGTTGGTGGTCGTGATTTCCTGCTGCTGGAATTACCTTTTACCCAGTTGGAGCCGATTCAGTACAGTTGCTGAGTTGTCCTTATTGGTTTCTTCCTTATCTTGGGGGTTCTGCCAAATGTCCTTGTGTCCACTATCGGTAGTACATCCTTCTTCCCAAGCTCCTTGGTTAACCTCCCCCTAGGTCTGAGATCCTTGAAGCATGTCCAGCCCTAAATCTTAACAAGGCAACGAGTAATTTTTCTTTCTAATGCCTGGACATCGCTTAGACCTTGTTAGCTGCTATCTGATTAATGGATTAAGTATCCATTCTTGGTGATTAGACTTGAAAGTATACAAAGATCAAACATCAAAGAACATCCTATCTTAAGAAAATTTTTATGTATTCCACATTTTAGAACCGAAGAAGGTTGTAGCCAGGTGGAGGTCAGCCTCGTCTCCCAGGCAGCTAGTGACAGGATGACAGGAGCAGAGTACACGGCCTCAAGCTGTACCAGGGCAGGTTTAGGTTGGACATCAGGAGGAATTTCCTCATAAAAAGGGTGATTAAACACTGGAACGGGCTGCCCAGGGAGTGTAGTCACTATCCCTGGAAGTGTTCCAGAAACGAGTGGACGTGGCACTCAGTGCCATGGTGTAGTTGACAAGGTGGTGTTTGGTCATAGATTGGACTGGATGATCTTGGAGGCTTTTTCCAACGTGAATGATTCCGTGATTCCGTGGAGAGGAAAGCCGGGAGGGAAGGCCGGGAGTGAAGACACCCTCGGCCCGTCCCACGCCGGCTGAGTTGGGCTGGCACCAGGCTCAGGTCTCTCCAGGCACACCCGGGCCCGCTGTGCCGGCGGGGCCGAGCCAGGTCCGGCCCGGAGCTGAGGCGCCAGTGCCGCCGCGTTCCCGCCCGGGGCCGTTTTCCCGCGCACCGCCCCGGCCGCGCCGG
>VZRJ01001480.1:905808-929674 GCA_013397565.1 Ptilonorhynchus violaceus | reverse complement strand
CGTGGAACCGCCGGCGGGTCCGTCCGTGGGGCGGTGCCGCGGCGAGGCCCCGTGTTCTGCCGGGACCGGTGCTTCCCGAGCGGCATGAACGACTTCATACCCGTTCTGAGCTTCTCGGCTGTGCAGCGGCTTCCCCGTGCTCGTGCCTGGTAAGGGGAGCGGCTCCCACTTTGTGTAAGCAAAGACTGGGCCAGGCAGCGAGTAAATTGCCTTTAAATGTCCTATTTCATCTTTCAGCTCCGCCGCCCCCTTGCCCGGAGTTGCAATTTTCACCTTTCGTGCCTCAGACTCATACCCATACCATATACCCAGAAAGTTCTGCAGGTGTGAGAGCTGACAAGCACGGTGGGTTTTTCTCTGTCAGGGCTGCCAGCACCTACTGCGTTTGCTTAACGAGAAATAAAATAAACTTAGGGGTTGAAGGGTCTTAGCAGAGAACCATCCTAATACAGACAATCCATGAAGGCCTGAAGTGGAAGAGCATCTACTCAAGTTGGTTCCTGTCTCTGCTGCTGGATCTTTTTGTGTTGGTTCGTGTCTTAGAGAGTTGGTAATACTATCGATAACACAAGAAAAAAAAGTTATTTCTTAAGGATAGAAACATCGTTACTTCGTTATCTTTGCCAGGTGTCAACAGAACACTGTACAGCTGAAGTGTGAAGGAGAGAGTTGGTACCCTGGTTATGAGAAAGAACATCATAGTTTTGAGACAAACTTTGAAGCCTTCTTGGCATTATTAGTGGTAGTCCTTAGTCATTATCCTGGAATTATATAGTATAGTAAATATTTGGGAAGAGGAAGAATAATTTATTTGTGTATAGCAGGTGTTGTGAAAGAGAACATTTGAATAATGTGTTTTCTGACCTCTTCTGTCCAGCTGTCTGTATGTCTGTGGCTTTGGTTCACGGAGCTTTTTCCAGGATTGGTGAAAACTGACCAGTTGTGAAATGTTCCTAAAAATCCAGCAGTGGATAGCAGACTGCTCCTGCTGCGGGCTGGTGCTAGACGCTTCGATAACAACTGTTAAATTTGATTTATTTTGTCCCTGCTTTTTCTCTATCGGGTGTGTAATCTGCTTTGTGAGCTGCTGTTGATTCAGATCCACTGTAAGTGGCCCTGAGGGCCTGCTTCTAACAGTCCAACAAATACCTATGCATATTTTTTGTTTCATGCTTTTTTTCCCCCGTCCTTGTGTATTCTTCTGGTACAGCCCAGTGGTGCCTCTCGTGTGGAGTCAGTGCAGAGGAAGGTGTCTTACTGAAAACTGTGAAAGCTTTCACCTTTACGCCTTCTGAAGATGTCTCTTACATGAAGTGTTCTCAGGACATTAGCAGTGGTTCATAACCTTCCATGACATCTGTGATGGAGAGAAATGTTGGCATACATTTTCCTCCTATGTAAAAAAAGTGGCTTCTATTGCAAGTCATATGTCTTACTGAAATTCTCCTGAAGTGTTTCTAATATCTCACTGATCTAAATATCTTGTCTGTACTCTCACAAAGAGCAAGACTTCATCAGTCATCTTGATGATGACCAGGGTGGTTACATGCCAAGGCTGGAATGAATTCTGGTGGGCATCAGGGAGGCTGGTGATCTCTTTCTCTTCACTGGTGTCTCATCTCTTGGCAGTGGCACAATTAATCTTTCAAGTGGGGCAGCTTTGAAAGCAAAGGCATGCTAGGTAAGTTGCTTTTGGGTATGTGAATACAACATAGAAGATGCATCAGTCTTCTCTGTATATGAGAATGTGAAAGTATGTTTAGAAAGCTTGGCATTTCAGAGGAATAGTAAAGTAAACAAAAAACCCCAATATTTGTAATAAAGAGAAGAAATTCTAAATGTCAGGATGTTACCTTAAAACATAGCATGTAATGATGCAGCAACGTTCACTTTTCTGCCCTCCTTTCTAAATCTGCTACAGGTAGAGCATCCTGTAGTTAACTTCTTTCTTATTTTAACCTGTTTAATTTCTTAATGAGTAAACTTACAGTGAAAGCAGGTTCCAGTGTAGATGATCTAGTCTTTCTAAGAAATTAGAAAATGCAGGGTAAAAAAAACCCTCCAGAAGCTCACATTTATAATGTGCTTTTTCTTTCAGATGAAATGTAAGAATTCATGTATTTGTTTTTGGCCATCCTGACAAAAAGATCAGATGATGAGTGCAATACATTACATCCTGTTGTCTTTGCTTCCTGTTGTAGAAATTTGAATAGAGATTCCATCATGTTTTCTCCACTCAGGTAGCCCGAAGAAGGCTTGTGTTCACATTGGTGAGCAGGCTTGGGAAACAGTGACTGGTGGCAAAGAACCTGGAGGTGCTGGTCAGCAGCAACTGATGCTGACCAGAAATGTTCACATGAGCCAGTGTGTGCCCATGTGGCCGGGAAGACCAAGGGCATCCTGGCCTGTATCAGAAACAGTGTGGCCAGCAGGACCAGGGCAGGGATTGTCCCCATGTAATCAACACTGGTGAGGCAGCACCTCAAATCCCGTGTTCAGGTTTGGGCTCCTTGCTACAAGAAAGACATTGAGGGGCTGGAGTGTGTCCAGAGAAGGGCAATGAAGCTCGTGAAGGGTCTGGAGCACAAGTCCCATGAGGAGCAGCTGAGGGAGCTGGTAGTGTTTAACCTTGAGAAAAGGAGGTTTAGGGGGGGCCTTATCACTCTCTACCACTACTTGAAAGGAGGTTGTAGCAAGGTGGGGGTCGGTCTCTTCTCCAAGGTAACAAGTGATAGGATAAGAGGAAATGACCTCAAGTTGGTACAGGGGACGTTTAGATTGGATATTAAGGGTGGGTAAACGTTGGAACAGGCTGCCTGGGGAAGTGGTGGAATCACCCTCCTTCAAAAGTGTTTGAAAAAACATGTAGATGTGGCACTTAGGGACATGGTTAATGGTGAATACCGTGGTGGTGTTGGGTTGATGGTTGGACTTGATAATCTTAGAGGTCTTTTCCAACCTAAACAATTCTCTGGTTCTGTGATTATCGTAAGGTATCTGAAATAATTGTAAAGCAGTGCCATATTTTGCTTACTCTTTTTTTTTTGCAAGAGGTGTTGGTGGACTCAGGTTTGTTGTATTCTAGAAATTCTTTAATGGGAACAAAATTTAGTAAGGCAAGTGTGCTGGCTTCTAGGCCAAATAAACGTTTTTATTAATCACATTTGCATTCAGAGTAGTCACAAGGCACTGTGTTGTTACTGGGAAGGTGTTTCGTTCTGTACAAATCTTCTGCATGAGGTTATTCTAGGAAGTAAGGTAAAAGTAAAGGAAAATAATTCCTCATCTAACTAAATTGTTAAGCGCCAAAATTACCTTTTCTTTTTAAATCTTACCCTTGCGTTTATGTATCCATTCAGAAAATTACATCCAGTAATGCTTTTGGAGAACAGTGTTGGCTGACTGAAAAAGGTTTGCTTATACATGGCTTTTGCATAGCAATGTAACTGGATCCTTAACTTCATGCTAAAGCATTAATATGTGCATCACTTTTATCATTCATTAATGGGAATGATAGTTCAACGACTGCATATGATTTCTTTTTACACTTAAATCCATTGCACAAAATTCGTGCATATTGTAGAAAGTAGCAAAAGTTAGGTAGGCTTCTCAAAATGACTATAGGTTTCTATTCCTATATCTTCATAACTGCTAATGTGGAAAGCCTTAATGCTAGTAACAAATTACGACTAAACTTTAAGATATGTTTGTTGGTTTATTTCTATTAAATGTAAACATACATTGGCTAAAACATATATATGTCAAGAAGATGGTTGGAAGTTGTAGGCCTTGTCTGCATTTGTGCACCACCATCACCAGTGTGGCTATAGTGCAGATATTTCTCTTCTGTCAGAGATGACTGATTTAATCAATGATTGTTACTTTAAGCTTCATTACATCATCCCTGGTTTGGTGATAGTGTAGTGTGCCTAGTGCTTTGTGTTCTGATTTATGATATGTAGAGGATTTATTTATTTATTTACAAAAACATATATAAGAATATGTGAGCCTACATTTTTAAAAACACCCTCACATCATTATTGAATTCTTTTTCAGTAGTTACTCTACTTGTAATTGTGATATTTAAGTTGCTTGTGCCTTGTTTTCTTATTACCAGCCATTTTTGCCCATTTTTGTTGGATAGATTGGACTGTATCCCCAGCTGTTAATAGGGAAAGCCTGGTTAGCTTCTTGGCTGAGGAGTCTTTTAGGATGATATGTTTGATGACAGTAAATGAAATAAGGTACCATAATTACTGCAAATCAGTTTCTGAGACTCTTCTTGCAAATGTTTTTATAAGCTCTTTCTAAAATGACAACTTTTGAGACTCTTAAAAGAAAGCAATCAATTTCCATAGTGTTTGAGTGGTTTTGTAGTACCTGTAAAGCCTGTACTGAACTGACTGAAATCTCTGACATTTCTTAAGTTGTGAATATTGTGCTCTTCCTAGCATTTGTTGTGGTTTTTTTTTTTCCCTTCTCCTTTACCCTTTCTGAAGACTTTGCAAGATGCACAGGCAGTGTATTCTGCTTGCTGTTCTTTGTAGAGTTTCTTGACATTGCAGAGCTGTAGAACAGGATTTTAGGATATAATGTCCTTCAGGCTGTATTGTATTTTGTGTGTCTTCCAAAGGAGTTAAAATGGAATTTTAAGTTGAATTTTAATCTTGTTGACTTTTCCTTGACCTGTTTCCCTAAAAAATTAGATCAAATTATGCTGGCTCTGAGAGTTAGTGTGTGAATTGAATACTGGCTTGATGTATTCATGGATACCTTGAACTGTGGAGAAGACAGAAGAGCTTTGTTTTATATGCTATTAATCTTCATGTGTTAACGATGAGTTGCATGAATCTAACCCAGAAGGGAAATTCTGACATATAATATGTGCTTAAATTCAGAAGAGAAAGCATTAATGTGTGCTGGTAAGTTGAAAGGGCAAGAACCTCCTTGGAATATAATACTTTTCAGACTTGGTGAAATTTCTTGATCTGCAGTGAGTAAAGTACCCACATCATGATGGTCTGAGAATGCAAATTTCAGTGTGTTTTGTCAGTGGGTAGCAGTGGATACTTGCTAACAGAGCACAAACTTTAAATGATTTGTAAGAGTGCATTGGTGCACTCAGCATCTCCTAAGTGTCATGGTAAGTGTACCCTAGTGAGGCATTTAGAACTGGAACATCTGGTATTGCTTCATACCATGAAACTAGTGTGCTGACAAAAGTAGTTAATCTAAATGTGGAGGTGGCTTAAATGTGTTGAGCAGTGTTACACTTCAAGGCTTTAAGGGGAAAATTTTATTTCAAAACAGGCTTAGTTTTTGCTGCATGCAAAGAGAAACAATGTGTTGCCCTCTACACTGCTGTCATTAGCAGTTAAAGTTCTCATTATTTTTTGTCCCTCTTTTGTGCATATCAAACTGGTCTTTTGCATGGTAATTGTGTATCCGTAGCTCCCGTGAAAACAGTAGATCGTGCTCTTATGATTCTTACTTGGTTGTGTTGATACTGAGGACAAGAGCATTTACACCAGCTAACTTTCAAAGAAACTTCCTACCTTTTAAGGATGAAAATGTTACATCTAAAACACAGCAGATAATAATCATGACCTTTGTGTCCTGTTTGGTGTTAACTTTGACTCTGTTAGTTGGAAGGTGACAAGTGATGGCTTTGCTGCTGAGGCAGTGCATTATGTCTGTTTGCACACTGAACGTTGTTAAATGTTCTGCTTTGGTTTTCAGTTTATTGTAAGAGAATTAGAGCATTGCAGCTGCTGTGCACCATGGTGTAGGTGAGGGAAGTGCACACAGAATAGCAGGCCCTGGGGAGAAACCCGGCAGGAGCAGATACTGAAAGGCCCTTGGTGGTGTGTATGAAATGAACAGCTCCTACACCCTGTTCAGTCTTAGGACTTTTTTTCCCCACCTTTTAAATAAACCTTATGGACCGTAGGAAAGACCTTGTAGGAAGAGGAGCAAACCTTTTCTTTTTCCCTGGTCTTTGAAAAAAGATGATGTATCTTCACCTTATTGTTGCTATAGTATTTTATCATTAATCTTTCTTTGCCAGAGATATTTTTTGGATATGGTTACTTTGTGTGTTGTTTTTCCATATTTACACACAAACTCAAAATACGTTCTCAATCGTGGTACAGTTTTGAGCATGCTTTTCTTTCATATTATTTTTAGTCTTCCAGCAGCATTAAGATTGCAGAGATGTGATACTGGCTTTACCAACAGTGCATAGGAGTTTAATTAGGTTGCCACATAACAGAATAATATCAGCTTAATGGAAAGTAAATAAATTGTTAATGCACTAAATGAAAAAAAAGTCAGGCTTCTATAATAAATATTCTTGTTAGTATTTTGTTTGATTACTCAATAATCTGAAACCAAGACAATAGAACTTAACTTTGATAATGTCTTTTGTAATGTGCATACACAAGGTTACTTAAGCATAAGTGTGGGAATATTTTTGAATGATTTGTATGTGGATGTTATTTCGGATAAGCATTCTATTAATTTCTTTTGGCTTAATCAAATTTCAAAGTTAATAAAGAGGCTTATTTACTCACTGGAGTTTGAAGATGCACCTGAATTTTGCTTTATGCATGCAATAACAGGCTAATTCTCTTTTATAAATATTAGTGTTTTTTCTGGAAAATGAGGGTTAGGATGTTGCTTTGAGAATGTAAGACTTGTTGGGCTTTGCCTTTGTTCTGCTCACACATTGTATCCTGCTTTGTAGTTTGC
Source organism: Ptilonorhynchus violaceus (assembly GCA_013397565.1). NCBI lineage: Eukaryota > Metazoa > Chordata > Aves > Passeriformes > Ptilonorhynchidae > Ptilonorhynchus > Ptilonorhynchus violaceus. The sequence goes on along the minus strand of VZRJ01001480.1, from coordinate 922,924 downwards.
TGCACATCCTTTCTGTTCCTTGGGGCCCATATCTGTGCAATAAGTAATGTGCATACCCATTCCTGTTAAGCAGTTGTTCTTCCGTGTTTAGGAACTTGGAGGTGTAAATCTCTTATCGATATTTGGGGATTTTTTTATGCATGCCTGAGAAAAGTATGCAGTCTCTGACAAAGTTCTTCATCAATATAGTGCTGAGTTTTGAGCAGTTAAGACTCAGGGTTTTTTTACTATTACATTATTATCAATGCAAAAAACTTTAATTGTTTTAAAGCTTTTTAAACTTTAGATGAAAAATAGGGTATTTACTGCAGCTGTCATCACTCCTTGGTAATAATTTGAGAGCTGTACTGCCTTCTCTGTTGGCACTTTCAGTGATAAAATTAGAATGATTGTTTTTAATCTCATTGTCACAGTAGCAGTTATTAGAAATGGAACTCTTCTGGAAGTGATTTTCACGTGGCAGTGTTCAGATGATGATACAAAGGCAGATCTTTTCTTGAAAGATGGGGAAGCTGAAGCAATAACTGACGTTTATGGTTTGGCTTTTTTTTCTCTGTTTTATACTTTTAAGTCAGTAGGAAAACTGAGACTCCATCTAGGCTTGGTTCTCTGGATTGCACTAGCTGTTACTGGGAGGATCTGTCTCTGTTGCAGTCCCATAGCACATAACCAAGTGTTTGCCAGAAAGGCTGAGTGTTTCAATGTGGAAAAAATTGTTGTGCAAAAAGTTAGAAATTATTAAAATGATATGGAAGTCATGTCCGGTAGGGATTTTACGGGTTACTTGGAAGCAGCTGTTGAATGCATATGGAAGTCATGCTTTAAAGACACACCCTTAAGTAGTATATTATATTCCAGTATGTACCCAGTGCAGGGTATGGTTTTTGAAAAAGATGAGTAGTCTCAGATGAGCCCCACTCCCTCTTCCCCATCTAAGTCTGCCCTATTTTTCTAAGTTTTGAAGGTCAGATAGATAACGGTAGCTGTCTTGCAGTTTTTCTTCAGCTTCAGAATGGTAACAGTCTGGCACAATCTGATTAAAGAATAGGCTGTTAAAGTTCCTACTGCTGCTTTTGGCTGTCATTTTTAAATCTTTTTCTAGGAAGCTGCTAGAAGTTACTGCTGAAGAAAACCTCATACTTGCAGTACACTCCTACCTCAGTGAGCGCAATGAATTTTGGACAATGGTGATTCACTAATACACAGAACATATGTATCAACTATATGTTGAAGTATAAATGTAAAGCTCTGATGTTTTGAGCAGAAAATGTTGAAACTGTGCCTGCCTCTACTGCTTCTATATAATTTCCATATGTTGTGCTCTGAAGGAGTATATTCATCAGCTTTCATTCTTGAAATGATGGCTAGATATTGAATTCATTAAAAATAATAAATATAAATCGTATTGGCAATTTACAAAAACTGCCTGAAGTACTGAATGTTTTCAAAAGTTTTGAGTTCAGTGAGATTTGGGAAATAGAAGAAGTAATATGCTAAGTAGTCCTGGGGAAATCCTCCATCCCACTCAAAACGAGCAGAATTTTGGACATTAATCTCATTACAGCCCTATCAGTGCCTCCTGACAGTGTCCTAATAACATCTAATGCCCTGCCACTCACAGGATTGAGGTCCTGGGGCTGTCTTACGGAAATGTTTCTAGAAGGAAGTGATTCTGCAGTGCCTGTGGCCTTGACGGTTTCCATGGGAATGCACATGAATCCATGTCCTGTGAAATGTGTTAGGAAACTTTGTATTGCAGAGAACTACATTATACCACTGTGTGAGACAGCAATGGTGAATTTAAATACACAAGTGAAATGCTGCATTTTTGCTTACATCGAAGCAATACTCAAAGTGTACTAATGGGTTGTGATTAACCCTGGAGATGGTTGTTAACTGGAACTGCTATGCAGTTCTAAAAAAAAAAATATGGTGGGACAAAAATGAGGAAGAGATTGGTCTGTTTGGTAAAACACACCTTGATTAACATCCAGCATTTTTCTTTGTTTGAATAACCTTTGCTTTTCTCCACGGTTTAATTAGTTTTTCCTTTGATGTGCTGCAGTTCGTGTTTAACTTCTTCCCTTTGCAAGAACAAGCAACTCACTTGGACATGAGTAAAGAAATGACTTAAACAGATACTTCATGGTACCTACAAGACATTAGCTGATGAACATAAATCCCTGGCAGAGTCAAGGAAAACCACAGCCTATGAAAAACCAACATGCCTCATACCAAACCCCAGTAATCTTCCCTTCTGATGTTGTACTTGTGCAGAAACAGGCTCAGTGTCTGCACTATTTCAGTTCTTCAGTCTGAACTCCACCTACCTGTTTGTCTCAGTTTGTCTTTTCCATTTTATATTTTAGATATTAACCAGTTTTGGTTTTAGGTATTGAGAAAGAAATTTCATGTTCTGTGTCTGGTTTTATATGAAATCAGTGATTTTTATAATTTGAAGTAGCTTTTTTTTATAGGCTTTGTTTTTTTAAAAAAAATCTCTGTGACTTTTGAAGTATCTCAGTACTAGAATGAGCGAGCAGCTAAGCCATGTTTGCAGCAGCTGAGCTTGCTTCCAGTGAACAGTGCGTGAATCGCTTGGCAGTGTCCATATGGATCTGGACGTGCACTGTGTGAACAACCACCCTGGCTGGAAGCTGGGGCTGTTGGAAGGTGCAGCCAGACTCTGTTGCTGTAGAGGAAGGCCCCCTTCTTGTTAGACTGGGTTTCGCTCATGCTGTAAGGGAAATTTGAGAGCTCTTGAATCGCAGCAGTTTGGAAGTAGTTCTTAAAAAGAGAAATAAAGCAACTGAAAGAGCAGGTACTTAAGAAGTATTTTCTGGGGCATTTCTGGTGGTGGTCAAAGCTTAGCTTTTGGTTTGCATTGAACGTGCTGCTGAGCTAGACATAATCTGTGCAAGAGAGTTCAGAGAGTCAAAAGTGAGCTGAATGTCTGCTTTTTCTAGACTAAGCTTCAGGGTAAGCAAGGTACAGCTTTTCCAGCCATGCCCCAAACAGTGCACATAAGCAGTTAATGTTCAGGAAGGGGTGATAAAATGCTTCTTTGGCCTGCTAAGTCACTGACTTAGAATTGTGCTTTGAGTCAGCCTCTTACTGAGATAAAGTGCAAGTATGTTATATCTGGCTTAATGCTGTGTATGCATATTACCACCTTCTTTGTCCTATTGGAAAAAAACCCCAACCAAACACTATAGGAGTTAGATGGCTATAAGCAGGAGGTAATTTGGAAAACCATCTGGATTCCTATCATTCCAGGGTGAAATGGTTTCTAAACCAAGCAGAAGTGACAGAAAATACTTGTTAAATTAATAATCTTTTATGATTTGGGTAGTTTTCTTTAGTCTCGTACATGTTGTGGAGCAGGAGGGTTACTGATGTTCCCTTTTGCAGCTAAGTCATCTGAAGTCTTGAGGTTTACAAACTAAGCAAGTGTTAGGGTACCAAGTGATGTAACAAGACACCCAGGGAACAAAGAGCTTTGGATGCTTCTCGTGTGCTTCCTAATACTCAAAAATACTAATATAGTACACAAGCATGTAACATCATTCCCCCCATAATTCAAGATGGACTATTTTCCATTCAGTTTAACATGGATTTCCAAACTGGTTTGGTGGTGAGGACCTACATGAGACAAAATCCACAGACTCCTAGAATGTATAATTTCAGTGTGAAAATGCGTGTAGTATCCTGTGCTTGAGAACCACCTCAGATCAATACACATTGTTCATTGTCAGTGAATTTAGGGTCATCTCCAAGAAACTTCCACTTGTGTCAAAAGGAGATTTTGATATTTGCACCCGATTGAGATGGTATGAAATGGCATGCATGATTCTGTTATGCCTTCTATATAATTCTTGTTTTTAAGCCACAAATTTCTGTCAAGTTTAGAAATAAGATTTTAACATCTGGTGTTGAATTAGCTGTTGAGTGACATAAAGTGTAAGTTTACTATTCCAAGAACTGTATTTACAAAGGCTTTATAAATGTTGGTGTTTAGGCTCTAGCAAGTCAAGATAAAGGTAAAATATTGTGGGGCGTTTGAGGTCTTCTGTCCAAAGGATGACTGTTACACTTGCTAGATAAAACAGTGAGGGCTAAGGCTTGTTATTTCTGAAGTTACTGTTCAAAACAACATTTTTCTGAAGTTACCTTGCTTTTAAAGTCTACTCAGTCTTGTCCTTTTGGCCTTAGATTTTTGGACAGAATGTTTGGATTAAGTATCTTTCTGATTACTTCTCAGGGAATTAAAATACCTTTTTTTTTTTTTGGCCACCAGTCATAGTTAGGACTGAAGATATCTGCCAAAACAATTACTTTAAGATGTTGAAGATCTTAATAGAAAACTATTTTTAAATTTTTTTTGTTTTACTTCTCCTGAGATAAAGTTGGTCTAACAGCTTTAAGAGCTTTTATTCTAAAGTTAAGCATGAAAAAGAAAAGAATAAATGTCTAGACCTCCATCATGTCAAGAATGGTCAAAAATGCAGTCCTGTTCAACAAGAGAATCTAGAAAAAGTCAAAGATCTCTGCAGATGAGCTGGAATATGCATTTAAGTGAATTCTGTGTTTATCAGTAGAAATTGTCATATTTCTCAAGACTAGCATAATGTGTAAAATTCAGTTTCACCTCTAATCTTCAGTTTCATAGAGTGGTTTGGGTTGGAAGGGACCTTAAGGATCATCTAGTTCCAGCCTCCCTGCCATGGGTGGGGGCACCTTCCAGAAGACCAGGTTGCTCAGAGCTCCATGTGTCCTGGCCTTGAACACCTCCAGGCATCCACAGCTTTTTTACACAACCTGTGCCGGTGCCTCACCACCCTCACAGTAAAGGACTTTTTCCTAATATCTGGTCCAGAACCACTCTCTTTGAGCTTGAAGCCATTCCTCCTTGTTCTGTCACTACATGCTCTTAAAATTAGTTCCTCTCCATCTTCCTTGTAGGCTCCCGTCAGGTGCTGGAAGGCCACTGTCAGGTCACCCTTCTTTTTCAGGTTGAACAAACCTAATTCTCTCAGCCTTTCTTCACAGGAGAGGTCTTCCATCCTTCTGATCAACTTGGTGGCCTCCTCTGGATTCACTCCAACAGATCCACGTCCCTCCTGTGTTGAGGACTCCAGAACTGGACACAGCACTGTGCGTGGGATCGCAGCAGAGCTGAGTAGAAGGGGCAGAATCCCCTCTCTTGACCTGCTGCCCATGCTGCTGGTGATGCAGCCCAGGATACACTTGGCTTTCTGGGCTCTGAGTGCACATTGCTGGATCATGTCCAGCCTCTCATCCACCCGAATCCCCAAGTCCTCAGCGGGGCTGCTCTCGATCTGTTCATACCCCAGCCTGGATTGATACTAGGGATTGCCTTGACACAGGTGCAGCACCTCATACCCTGGTCTTATTAAACTTTATGAGGTTCCCACGGGTGACTTCTTGAGCTTGTCCTGGTCCCTCTGGATGGCATCCCGTCCTTCAAGAGTGTCAACCATGCAACTCAGCTTGGTGTTGAGCTCATGCCATGACTTTGTGGTGGCCATCTTGTGCCATGAAGGTTCATATCCAGCACCTATGAGACCAGGGTATCAATCTGTTGATTTTGTGCTTCTGACATGTTATCTGTCACAGTGCTTTCTAGGACCCATTTCTGTGGACTGCAGTGATTAAGTTGGAATTTTTTGTGTGTCTATAAACATCTGTCTCCTTAATCATCTGGAGGAGAGCGTTATGTGTATCAGACATATGTTTTCTTACTCTTAATCGTTGCAATAGTATCTTTAATTTACTTCAGAGTTCCTTTTCTCCTGGCAGGAAAGTTGAGAGTTTCTGTTATTGTCTTATCAAGTGGTGCTATAGCCAGGAGACAAATCAGCCCAAGGCAAGTTTTTGCTTGGTCAGCTTCCAGAACTTGTCTTTTGTAAGTGTAGGATAAGCACTTATCTGTAGTGTGTAAAAACCTCATTTGGAACTATTAAAATGTTAACATTGCTCATGTTTCACTATATCTAGTTTTTTTGTACTTTTTTCCAAGTCTTTGTTTAAAAACAAAGCCAGCCGTTCCATGCTTGCTTGAAGATTTCAGAACTGTTTAATTAAATTTCATTTTTGCATAGCTAATTTGTTGTTTCAGCGCAATACCAGTTGTCAATTTGCTTTTGGTGTTGGGTGACCTGGGGAAGGAGACACAGCCACTAAATTAGTGTAAAATTTGGTATGTCTTCATGTGGCTATTGATTGCTAAACAGTTCAACTCTTTATCCAGAGGTGGCATATATGCATTTTATGTGTATCAGGTAGATGTTGATTCTAGGCATCTTTGAGGTTAACACAAGTCAAACTCAATTGCATGAGCCATTGTTAGTAATGACTAGTATTGAGATTGATCCGTTTACAAAACTGCATTATCAGTTCTCTCTTGAATTCGGTTTGTGCTAGGAGTTTAACTAAAATTGCTCATGCTGAAACACTCAAATATAAAAGTTTGTGGTTTGAGTTTTAAGAATTTGTATAGAGAAGGCTCCATATGTGATACGGATTTATTTGAAATATATCACACATTATTAGCAGTCAGAGCTTTCAAGACCTTTTGCCAAGCTAAATATCGATCACAGTTTCAGTAGTGTTGAATACTGAGAGGATGTGAGTGTCACGGCACCTTCCACTTTGATGCCGAGACCAGCTACAGAACACAGTGTTGTTTATTTAGACGCTCTCCCCATCCTCTTCCCCAGATGCTGGCAATTGATGCTGGTGGTTGTGACCACAAAGCTTTCTTGGGTGGCAAAAAATGTTAAGCATTTAAAAAGATTTAAATGCTTAATTTAAAACTGTGTAACAGTGTGCTACATCATGTATCCAGTGGGCTAACGGAAGCTCTCTCTTGTTTGATTTCACATATGTAAGACACGGCACAGGTACTGGAAATCTGGTTTTAATGTGGTGACGTTCAGCTCTCTGGAACACTGCCATAGATGAATCCTCAGTGCTTTAATTTGCTGATGTCTCTCTTTAGATAAATACAGAAATGTGCATCTTGGTATATTCATGTCCCTACAGCAGGATCTTCCCAGAACCCCCCGGAGGCTCATGATGCTTCAGCTGAGGGTTCATGTTACACGTATTTCTGTAATGAGGTACAAACTTTGGAAATTAACAACTGTGATGTCGGGATGTAGCCAAAGTTAAAATTTGGCAGCGTGCAGTTAAAATATGTATCTTTGATGTTCTTAATAGTTTCAGAATGTCTTTTTTTGTGTGTGTGTGCGTAGTATGACTTCATTCTTAATGTTTGAGCAGTGCTTTGAAGATTTGGAGATTAGGAGCACTGCTGAACTGCAAGATTTTTTTTTTTTTAAATTGAGGATTAATGGTCATTAAAATCTGACAAGTGGCTACTCCAAATGGTTAAAATAATTCGGTATTTTGAACACTAAATTTACAAGGCTGGGGGACTAGTGAGTTTTATTTAGGAGTTGTATATCCTTTTCCAAGGAGTTGTTATGTACCTGAATATTTCTTACATACTAGTTTACTAAATCATGCTGCATGTAATTATTGACTTTTGTTCAGGGCATTAGAGTTTAGAAGTCTGTGGGTTTTTTTATTTGATACATCTTCTCCTTGTGAACACAACCTTTCCTGGTTGGCCAGCTGCGTTACTTAAATAACAGTAACAGTTGAAATGTGGTTTGGTTACTGTTCATTTTGTGTAGCAATGGCATAGCAGTGAAGGGTCTACTGGTGTTTATAAACAATTATAACTTGTACGAAGGAGCAATATCTTCTATTAGAGGAATATTGGATGGGAATTATAGCTAGTGTTTTGAAAGTGAATCAACACCGACTGAAAGATGCTTATACTGGTGTTCATTTAGATTTTTTGGGGATTTTTTTTTACGATGTTATTTGGAAAAACTGGTATTTTTCCATGTATTGTGTTACTTGCATTATTTGTATTAACACTTGCTACATTTATTTTCAGACCAATATAACTGCTCTGAATCTGTTCCGATGCTTAAACATAACATCTTTTTGTTTCAGGAAATGTCTAGAAACAAGTTAGTGCTCGTTTTTCTTGGGTATGTGTGGCTTATTCAGTATGAAGTATTGGTTTGTGAATTCAGTCGGGAGATGTCATGGCGTTGGTGTTTGTATAGTGGTCAGCTCTTCCTGCTGTATCTAGACTAGCAAATAAATGGAAATGACATTTTTAGTGTTGTAACTGATCTTATCACAAGAGAAATAGTTCTGCTTCACACTTGAAGATCTGTTTTTAGTACTGAAACACAAGTTTCAGAGCACATTTCCCGCTTGGTCATATGGTGGTATTTTGGTGGCAGGTTTTTCAATCCGAGTTGAAGAGTCTGCTGTACAGAAGATTGGTGCTTTATGTGCTAAATAAAACTGTCTGGAACAAAGAACAAAATGAAAACAAGAATCTTGTGTCATTGGATGCATCTTTTTATAAGTGATTTCGGTAGCTAATGTGTTTTCCAGTGCAGTCATAAACACAAACTGCTGCAGTGCCCTAATGGGTGTGAAATTTGGAGTACTGAGTTTATGACCTTCTCTGCTCCCTTTCTCGGGCTCTGTTAGAAAACAAGGTTGCAGGTGGACCTAAATCCCTGGGGTCTGTATCTCCCTGGATAATGTCTGCTGTGGTCTTCAGACTGGAGATTGAACACTGCGGACTTTTGTAATCACTTCATTGTGTATGGGGGTATTAGGTTAGCATTTAAGAATTTTGAACTCCTAGTTTTCTCTCTCTGAAAAATCATTGATACTCTGTGACAGCCCATGCTCGTTTCATTTGTGGCTGCTTTCTGTGAGCAACTATCGTGAGAAACGCTGCAGTAAAATTGGCATCATATCATAAATGCTCCTGGAATGAAATCAAACAGGCAAACAGTATTCACATTAACAGGGACAGTCAGTGTGCATAGAGAGAGCTCAAGAGAAAATGAGGAAAATACTGGAAAAGGTGAAACTTACAAGATTGTAAAGATGCTGAGAATAGTTATATAGTAGACAGAGAGCTCTTTATGCTGTAATCTGGCAGGTTAGTTATGGATTCCGTGACTGTGGAAGATGGGCTTTATGACAAATATATGATAAACCTTAACTTTACACTAAATGCAAGTTGAATATTGTTTATGTGCTGGCCCTGTGGCACATTCATCTTCTACATCCAAGTGATTTCAAACTCGTGGTTGCTGCTTTCATTACTGTCAAATGTTGCTTCACTGCCCACTGATCTGAATTTCATTACTGTTTTCCCGTGAAATGAGATGTATATAACCAAAGTATGTCTTTGTATCTCTGCTCTGTAGACCTGTTTTAACAAATTGGATTAAATGATGTGGCTGCAAAGGACTTGAGTGACGGATGTGAATATGTGTTGGAGTGAAATGTTGTTTTCTACCCGTGAATGAGAAGTTTCAATGCAAGTATATCTAGATGCAAGGGGAGGCACAAGTGAGTGATACTGTGAATAAACAAAGAATCAGTGGGTGTTAGTCCAGTTTGATACTTACATCCAGCTTAGTTGGAAAAAGGTATTTCTTTTCAGTTCTACCCTCTCTGCCCTGCCTCCAAGTAGGCTGCATGTGAAGCTTGTTTTCCCATTTTAGCCCAAGAAGCCAGTGTATTTGTAAATTCTATTCTAGTCTCCTTTTGCTTCCATTTAACCTATATTGTGGTACTTTAATACATTAATGGTGTTTTACAAAATGTGACATTTGCTAGTCAACCAAGGAGAAAGCTAGGGACAAATCATGTTCCCAATGTGTAAGTTTGAGCTTCGGGTTTTTTTTCCCCCTCCCCTATAGAATGTTCACTAAATACCAGTATTTATATAAAATCTGTTCTAAGGGTGGTTGAGCTGAAATCTGTTAAACTAGTCTGTTTGTCAGCAGACGTTAAAGTGGTATTGCTTTAATGAAAACATAATCATCAGACATTTTCTGTTGCATTTTAAATGGATGGATTAGGGTTTAGTAAAATAAACCCCACTTATGCTGGGCGAAGTGTAAGTTCTTTCAAGTCTATGTTTGTGATTAGTGTCTTAACCTTATTGTAGTTCTTGTTGAGTATAAAATGTTATTGAAGTATAAAGTGTTGCTAGCAAATGACTGACTATTTTTGAGTGGTTTAGTTCATACTGTTCCAATTTACAATATCATCTCAAGAGAATTATTCATTGTAGAGTTCAGCTTTAAGGAAGTGGGAATTATATTGTTAAAAATATTATGAGTAATTTGTGCATCTTTTTTTTTCTTTGTTTTATCATTGATTTTTCTTGAATACCCTATGACACACCATTCACAACATATAAATTGAGCTATCATCTGACGTAAAACTGCAATGAGTTGTACTTTGGAAGGTTAATGCAATTGAAATCTGATGTGGTCTGCGCCTTTTAAAAAATTCCTATCAGTTTCTGCATAGTTTTTAAAGATGTTTTGTTAGGTTCTTGTGCACTGTTTCCCTCAAGAGGAGCCTTATTTGGCCTGCAAGATACTGTTAAAAGCTCACAGTTACAGCAACAAGCTAAAGTAAAAAAATCAATATTTCATTTCAGAATGATGTTTCAGAAAATTGGTTTAGAACTGCATTTTGATGGTTCATTTAAAGGTCTTTTTTTTTACTCATAGAATATTAGGATATCTGTCTGTTCCTCAACCTCTATTAAAATTGCTGGTGCTTAAGACAATAGCTCACTTGGTTTGCAGCTCTAATCTGTGCAACAAATTTAGAATTCCAGGTACATAGTTTGAGGACAAAAAGAATGCATTGCATATTATGATTTTATTGTTTTATGTTCTAGGTTGTGTTAAAGATCATTAAACATTACCAAGAAGAAGGACAGGGGAATGAAGTGGTCCAAGGAGTGCTGCTGGGTCTTGTGGTGGATGACAGACTTGAAATCACAAATTGCTTCCCTTTCCCTCAGCATACAGAAGATGATGCAGACTTTGATGAAGGTAATAGTTACAGTTTTGCAAAACTTTAGGCTGAAAAGAAAAACTCTATGGGCTAAAAAGGACTTTCTTCCCTCGCAGTGAGCAGAAGCTGATGCGTACTCAGAGAGATTTTTTAATGTAGCTTGAGGTGTCAGCAGGTTAATCGCAGTGCCATCCTGAATATCCACCTTAAAGCTTGTCTGGATAAGGAAAGTTATAGGAATGAATACTGTATTATATGGGCACGCTTATTTTAGGATAAGACTGTCCACACAGGAAGTTACATTAGTTTCCTGTCTATAATTCATATACACTTTAAAGCTTTCAATGGAAATGGCTGTGTGTATGTGTGTGCATACATATACATCTGGATGTAGCTGCACATAGATTGCCTCTCTGTGGATTTATTTGTACGTGTTAAGTACTCACTGAAAGCCTGGAGAGTAGAGCTTTGTAAGTTTTAAGAGGCTTTGGCTAACCTGAAGTCTGGGTGATCATTTTGCATCTCCAAGTGAGCTAGAAAGTAGCATGGGTGGTTTCTATCTGTCTCAGTGTTTTGGTGCTGGTCCTAGTGATGTTTTGTTACTGACACTGTAAGTTAATGTGATTGGCTTGACACAGAATGACATCAAATTCATAAAGTAAACTTAAAAGACTTACAATTCTAATCTTGGTATTATAAGTCTGTGTGTGTATTTAATGATAATAGTAGAAAAACTTCATTAGGGCTTAAAGAGAGAGTCAGTTTAACTTCAAGAGTAACTAAAGAGGCAATATAGTCAAAGTAGTTGCAGTTGATTGTCTATTTTGATAATTCAGTTTGAGCAAGATTGCTTAATCTGTAAGTATAAACTTCTTTTTCTTGCTCATAATGAGAATAGGTATTATTAATATTTTATCTTATAACAAAAGAATCTTGGACACTGCTTCTATAGCAGAGATAATTTTAAGAATTCTTTGCAGCTTGGTAAGGTTTCTTAGCTGTTTATTGCTTCTTTTGTGGGATTGTAGAGTTTGCTCTAAGAAAAAAAAGTGCAAAACAAAAGGAAATCTTAATTGTCCTACATTAACACAGTGCTTGAGTCAGAACTATATTTGATTAAAGCCTAAAAAATGTTTTAAAGATTCCTTCTCTTCTGGAGCTCTTCAAAGGATTGAAGTAATCTAAATTCTTAACTGGAGCCCATCCTTCATTTTTTTCTGTAGAAAATGGCTGAATTATTTTCATGTAGCTGGTAGGAGAGCAAGGAGCGAAACAGAATTTCTTAGAGTCGGGGATGGATTAATCTGATCGTATCATGACTCCCATGCTGAGCTGTAAACCTGTGATCTGGTACGTGGGGTTCAACTGTTCCTGCTTGGGAGAAACTTCATTCCAAGAAAGTGATTTTTGGTACCAGTCTTTATTTTTCCCTTTTTTAGCAAGCAGGCAATAATCCTGGCATTAAGTACTGTCCAAAGGCAAAGCTTCTCTCACCTGGACCCCTTAGCTTGTCAGCTTTCTGTTCCCATGCTGCAGGCACAGAAAACAGAGCAAACCCTACCGGAGTGGGCAGTGAGCCTGATGCTGCCTCCAGCAGTGGCCACTGCTGCAGGCAGGTCAGGGAGCTTGCCTGTGCTGAACCCTGTAAGCCAGTTCAGGAGACATTTCCTGTTGGTTTCCATCCTCCCTAGCCTCTACTGTATGGGTAACAGCCTCTGTATTCTTCTCAGTGAACTACAGTTAAATAGACTGAAGCATTTAGGACTGCAAAGTGCTCATGTTCATTCTGCATTCCCTTTACTAGGGGTGTGTTCAGCTCTTTAACCTACGTGGTAGAGCCTAGGGAAGATGAAAATCTAAACAAAATGGCTCTTGATGTTGCCAGCTTGAGCCTTCGGTATCTTTTTAGGCTCCTCAGAGTTGTCTTCTGTCTTGCCAATGCGAAAAACAATAATGTTTTATAAATACCCCCTGTTTGTTTTCCCTGGAGCTGTGTTTCCCTATGCAAGCATCTTGCCAGATTTTCAAAAGATTCTTTTTTCTTCTAGATGCAGATAATTCAAGTAGAGAAATCTCTTGTTATGTGCCAGAACATTAAAATTCGGGTTGCTAAAAACCAAAGAAAACAAGGCACCTCCTTCCCTCTAAGGCTTGTATGTTACTTCAGTATCATAACTGGCTTTATGTATTTGCACAAATTCAGGCCCAGAGATATGGAGGGAAAAAATAAGGGCCTTGGCACTTCAGCACTGCTATCACACAGAATAATAATTAACATGCTGTTTTGTCAGGATGATACCATATTGTCTCCTTCCTTACTGTAGGCCTTAGTGGCCTCGAGGTGATGGTTGTTAAGAGAATTGAGCTTTTGTACAGGACGGTGATATTTGAGCAAACAAGCTGTTGGATAATTGGCAAGACACATTTAAGTGAATGTTTTCTTCTTTTAAACTGTGCAAATCTAATATAAAACACATTTTTGAGGGTGCTAAGAAAATATCCTTAAATTGAACTTGAAATAGGTATGCATGACATTTAAGAATCAGTTTGATAAAATGTATTTAAACTTGCTCACAACAACCATTTTTTCAGATATGCTTAGTTATGCTTTTGTTATGGTGCCATTTTGTCTCTTGCTGCTAATGCCTGAGATAATATCAAAATCTGACTATTGCTGTTACAGAATTCCCTCAAAAATTAAATTTTTATTCAAAAAAACACGTCCAAATTTGTTCTTTTACTGCAAAACATTTTTTAAGTGCAGCTTGAATTGGACTATTTCTAAAACTACAGAAAACACGAGAATTTTTTAGCTTCAAGTAATTCTTATTGCAAATCTGGGCGGGCTGTCCACCATTTATGACTCCACAGGTGTTTTTCATCTTAGAAAGTTTCTCCTGCAGTGTTGTCTTCCTATGATTCTTTTTACAAAGTGTAATTTTTTGGGTAAGATTTCCTGTCAGGGAAGTCTTAAACACTTAGGTTGGCCTGCTGCAGCATGAGATTTTTAGTGGGGGTGAGCGGGTTCAACCCAGCTCTCTGTTAGAAATCTGTAGGTGAAGTTTAGTTGATGATGTGTGAGCTAATGGAGGAAAATTGCAGCACGGGTATGTTGTTGAGTCTTCAGCAAAAGATGCTTCAATGTGAACATTTGATATTTTAAGGCTGCACTTTAGGCTTTTGGTTAGGCATTTACTTTTCAGATAATTTTGTGTCCTTGTTGCTAGTGCACTTAAATCCTCATAGGCATTGGCTTGATTTTTCAAAGCACTGATCTTTTAATTTTATGAAGACGCTGTCAGTGATTTACACACACAACCCCTGTTCCTGTGCCCCCTGCCTCCCTCCCCATGTCCTCTGCTGGATGGACACAACTCTTGTTTAGGGAAAATCAGATTTCTGTTGTAAGGATTTTTGGCTAAGGTACTTCTGTGAAATGATGCAGTATTCCAGCTTATCTTTTTGAGGGTGGTTTTCTGAGAAGTGCTTTCATTTTAGGCCAAGCCTTTGTCTGAGCATAGTTTTGCTTTCAGTTAAGGTTTAGGAAAACCTTTATTTTCTGTATGTTCTTTCTGAGAAATAAATGTGTTTTTCTTGTCTACAAATTTCATTTCTAAGCGACATGTTAAGTTCAGTCCTTTGCGCCTTATTGTTTTCATCTTCAGTCCTTTTCACTTAGTAGCTTTTCTCCCCGTTTAAAGGAAATTTATATTCCCTTCCTGGAAATCCAACAGTTAAAAATGGAGTATACATCTTGTCATTCATTATAGTTGTGAGACATTATTTTGAAACAGATTTATTTCAGTCTGATGTATTTTAGTAACATAGTTACAAAACCAAGATAGTAAATTAAGTGCTGTGGTAAATATGCCGATGAAAACTTTGAGACAGTTAGATAATTGTATATCAAAATAAGTTCTCTATGGTTGTAACTTTTTGTTTTATAACCACGAACAGTTTTCATTAGATGCCCTCTGAAATGCAAGAAAAGCTGATGCTGCCTTCTCCTGTACTCCCAACATGATTTTTTCTTTGTTACTTGAGAAGGTTCATTTTGTTTCCCAGTTTTCAGATTAGAAGTATGTAGATGATTAAAGAGTCTATTACCTTTATTTTTCTGTGCTGTAGGTTGTATTTAGTTGTATAATCATTCAGTAACAGCTAGAAATAACGTAGTGCAGCATTTTCACAAACCCACCTTTTTTTTAGCCTCAAATGGATGCAGTTGCATGTGGACAAAGGTGTCATAGCTCATAAATAGTGCTTATTCAGGGTTTTAACTTAGCCAGGGGCAGCAGCAGTTGGTACTGCAGAGCCGTACCTGCAGTGCTGCCAATACAGTCACCTGCAACACGTGGTCCTTGCAGAAGTAGAGGGCTTCAAGCAGAATCATAGAATTGTCAAGGTTGGAAGAGAACTGCGAGATCATCAAGTCCAACCTTCAGCCCAGCACTACTACTGTAACCCCTAAACCACTAAACCACATCACCCAATGCCAGATCTAGACACCTCCAGGGATGGTGACTCCACCAGCTCCCTGGGTAACCTACTCCAGTGCCTGACTTACCCTAACAGTGAAAAAAAATTTTTTAATACCTGATCTGCATCTCTGCTGTGTTAGCTTAAGGCCATTTCCTCTTGTCCTCTCACTGCAGGCACAGCAAAAGACACTGGCCGCACCTCACTATACCTTCCGTTCAGGTGGTTGTAGAGAGTAATGGGGTCCCCTCTGAGCCTCCTCTTCTCGAGGCTAAACAAGCCCAGGTCCATCAGCTGTTCCTTTAAGACATATTTTCTACACCTTTCATGGGCTTTGTTGTAGTAGGGTCCACTTGAACTATGTGAGGGTTGATTTCTTTTGCAAGTATTGCTGTAGAAGTACTGATGTCATCACAGACCCCCAGCAGTGTTGATTCATCTCCTTTCTGGAAAGGCTTCTGTCAAGGCTAGATTTTGTCAGTTTTTCTTGTGTTATTCCCATTTTAAATCAAAGTTTTATCATTGTCTACATATCTTGTATTTCTCTTGTATTGTTTCAGGACAGACCTTGAGCATGCCATAACTGTAACTGTGTTGTGAATAGGCAGACGCAATTTTAGCTGACTTTTTTTTTCTTCTTTTTTGTTTGTTTGTTTGTGTAGGTTTATTCTCTTTAGGTATAACAGTTGTAGCTCATATCTGTTGTCTTTTACTGTAAGAAAATGGAATGTTTATGAAATGAAGAAATCAGATTACATGAAATTTGAATTTTATTTCTCTTAGGACAGGAACAGATGACCCAAAAGCTCCTAAATCACAGCCTTGGGTCTAGCTCCAGTTGTAGTCCATTTATCTAAATTCCTCATCCGTGTTTTTCATAAGGCCTGTAGTAATTTAGGAAGAAAGCCATACTGTGTAAATGTTGACTTTTCAATTACTAAGGGCTGGCAAAAGCCTGTCAGGTTTGTGCGTGCATTTATGAAGTTTCGCTTTGTTCTCTGTGTAAAAAGGATATTGAATTTTAAGTTGGATATTTTTTCTTTATCATTTGGGTGTAGTGAATGTGTGAAATAGTCCATAGACTCAATAAAGCTTAATTTATATAAGGAATTCAGATGTTTATGAGAGGGTGGATAGTCGGTTGTTAAACACTCAAAATAATCTCATCTGGTCTCTGGTTTTTTTTTTTTTTTTGTGGATTGCACTGATGTTAGAATATACTGATGGACAAAGGGGTCAGTTATTAATTGTGCTTAATTGTCATCTAATAAGATGTATCACATAATCAAGGTTCTTTAATAAAACCACTAATCACACCTGAATTATTTTGTACTTTACCTGTCCCTGCAAGCTCTTGATTTGTTTTCTAAAACGAAGCAAATACTGACATGGTTTGTGTAATTGTAATGGTTCAGTGGAGTAGCAGGCATGCAGCATGTTAAACGTTTTGCCTGAGTTTTCATACTGTGCAGACTTACCTCTAATAACTAGAGGTTTTTGTCTTTATTGGGCAAGGAAGAAGAAATCCCTATAAAAGGCTACTTTGCCGGGTTTGGGCCGGAGGGCTGTGGGTGTGCAGATGCGGGTACTTGTCTGTTTCAGATGCAGCAATGTTTGCCAAAGTGTTTTTGTAATCACAAGTGCAAAGAAAATGTGCTTTTAATTCTCTTACCCGGAGCGGTCC